>CM039608.1:48260448-48489170 GCA_022457205.1 Saccharum spontaneum
ATATTGATGTTTGACCAGAACAATCTGAGGGATATGTTGGACTTCGAAATAATAGATGATGAAATTATGGTAGTACTTGAGAAACTAGCTGAACTTGTCATGCATTGCCTGAGCCCAAGAGGAAGTGAGAGGCCAACAATGAAGGAAGTTGCTGAGCGCCTACAAATGCTGAGACTACAGATGCAGCTACTCACAAAAACAAACCCCATTAGAGCACACTACTCCTATGGAGGGCCAGTGACAACTGCCACTTCACGCATGGAGACAGCCAAACTGCTGTTGGATGTTGATCCTGCTAGATATAATGTGTAAGGTCTCCCCTTTTTATGTAATGTATAAAACTGTTTTTAATATTCAAGGTTTTGCAGTAAGCACTGACTATGGCACTGTGCTTGGATATATATGTATTTGCACTTCTAAATGATTATTTATCTACTGCAAAGTGTAATAATGTGCAATTCACAAGACAAATTGTGGCAGATTCTTCAGAAAAGTAGCATTGCTGTCATCCACCTTTTCCAATTTAAAATTTTTCCCCATCCGCTATTGACTTGTTCACATATTAGAGATCTCAAAATTTTCTTTACATACTCATAACCAAAATCGTCTCAATGCCATCACTTAGTCATGACCAAAATCTAGGAGGGTTGCTTGCTGCTCAAAACGAATGTACCCTAAATTCTTCGTGAGTAGTTTTTTTGGCTAATGGTTATCTAACAAGACATTGTGCACATCCAGCTACTCTTATTCCAGTTTTTCCTTGGCTGGCTGAATCCTATGTGGAGTCTAAATGGAAAACTCAAAGCCCATCCAAAATGCATGTACCAATTAAAACCAAAGAGGGGTACAAAATCAAGTTAAGTCACAGAGAAATGCAAAAGCAAACAAACACAAACAAGAGGATGTTCGAACTAACATTTTTTTTTGTGAGCTTTGGCTTTTTAAGATCAACTGGCTTCAGTACAACAGATTCAGGAACATACCTTATCACAAATACATACCGATAAGCATATGAAAGATACACAGATCACCAGGACCCAACTTCGAGTTATACCTTCCCTGCACATTCAGATTTAGCACATGCATGCACTACATTTTGGAAGAACTTAGCACAAGTAGTGCATAAGGCAAATAGATGCTGAATATCATTGTATACTGCACTAGTTCATTTTAAGCTTCAGATGCAAGGAAGCACGTTATTAGCCCACAAGGAAACATGGAAATGAATATTGATGCAATAAAATTATCAAAACTTTTCAGTAGGAGTTTCTACCTTAATTTGAGACATTCTTCCAATGCAAAGAAGAAACGACACGGCATTCCTCTTTGGCATCCACTGAGAGAAGCTTCACTTCGGCGGCCACGTCTCAGGCTCCCAACAAGGCATAGCGCGTTGCAGGATGCTAGGCCTGGGCTAACAATTTGCTCGAGCACCTTCTGTGCGTCGCGCGGTGAAGCGGTGGTAGACGACGGCAAGGGTGGAGACTGTGCAGTTGAAAAGGGAGGGGAAGGAGTCGCGCGCGCGTGAGTGCGTTGCTCACCGAAGCCTCACCGCCGGTCCCCCGCGGTTCGCTGCTCGCTGTGGATCCCTCCCGCCGTCAGCCGAGTCGACGCCTCGGATTCGGACTCGGAGCTCTAGGACGCTCTGGCTTTAGACTGGAGGCCCAGTCATCTCAGTACAAACAATGGGATTTCTCGGCCCAAGAAAGGGATTCTTCTAGCTGAAAAAAAAGAAAAGGTCCATATTACCTTCCTCAACTTTTGCGAAAGTCTGCTTTTCCTCCCTCAACTCTAAAATCAGATAAACTACCTCCCTAAACTTGTAAAACCATTTGTTTTACCTCCCTAACCGATTATAAGCGGTTTTCAAAGATGATTTTATCTTTTTCTTTTTAATTTATTTCGGCCGAATCTTTGAAAAATCATAATAAATCACAGAAAAATTATAAAATAGAAAATTCAATTTTGTTAGACTTCACATGAGTAGATCTACACAATGAACATATAATATGGCATACTTTAGTATAAATTATTTGGTGTAGCTTTAGATCTATGTTTTTCTATAATTAATTCATAAGTGCAGTTTCTATAGTCCAATTGTGGTGAAATTTTTATGGTGGACTAATTAGTTATACATGATCCAATGAATATAAAATTTTTACTACAGTTCAAACATACAATAATTAGTCCACTATAAAAATTTCACCACAATTGGACCATACAAACTGCAGCTATGAATTAATTAGAGAAAATCATAGATTTAAAGCTACAACAAAAAATTTGTACTAAAGCATACCACATTATATATTCACTGTGTAGATCTACTCATATGGAGTCCAACAAAATTAGATTTTTTATTTTATTTTATTATTTTTCTATGATTTACTATGATTATTCAAAGATTCAACTGAAATAAATTAAAAAGATAAAAGATAAAACCGCCTTTGAAAACCGTTTACAACTGATCAGGGAGGTAAAATGAACGGTTTAAAAAGTTCAAGGAGGTAGTTTAGTCAGTTTTAGAGTTCAGGGAGGAAAAACAGACTTTCGTAAAAGCTGAGGGAGGTAATGTGGATTTTTTCCCGAAAAAAAGACAGAGAAAGGTCTGGTGGGCTTAGGTTAACAGGGTTTCGGCCCAGAACAGGGAAAAGAGTTTTAAAACCTTTTATGTTTTAAAAAAACATTTCGAACCATTTAACTTTTAAAATTTATTTAGAACATTTGAGCCTTTAAAATTTAAATTTAATTTTTTAAAATATTTTTCAATATTTAATTATGAAAAAATATATTCATGAATTGATCGAGTTTTTAATAAAATTAGTTTTACCGAATAATGCAAGTAGCATAAATATAACAAAAAATTACAACCTATGTTAATATTAATTTATTTTATAAAATATTTTCAAAATTTAGCCTTAACTCTAATTTTAGTCTAATAAATTTTACAAAAGAGCAAAATTCAAAAATAGGGTGCTACCGAAGCTACTCCTGCACGTATCACCCGTTCATTGGGCTGACTTGGCCAAACATAGGAAAGGTTGGATGCCTGAATCATCCTTATCGAGCACGGGTACGATGGTTCAATCTTGTGCCCCTTATGAGAAAAGTTGTATACCCATGCAAGGTTATGAACCATTTTGAAATGGCGCGCCCTCGATTATGAGCAAGTTCCTGGTTTCTACCCTCAGTGTATAGTCATTCGATGTTGGCTCATGAAGAATCAAATCGTAGTTTGTCGGTCCTCAAGTGCTTAATGAATTGTGTAACTTATTTAAGTTCTTTTACAGTACTTGTAATCGTTTCCCATCGCTTCTCATCGCTTTTACAAATTATTGATTTTATTAAAAAATGACATTTTAGTCATTACACAAATACCACATATCCCCATCCCCTTCCCATCCGCCTGACTCCTCCCTCGATCAAAAAAGAAACACCAGATTTCTCTCTCGCCCTCGGCCGGTGAGCTAGCTCTACGATCTGGCTAGCAAGCACTAGCTAAGCTAGGTAGCCGCGCTGTCCTGCATCATCTGGAGCAGCGCGCGCGCGGAGGCCGTCGTCGTCGTCCTGCAGCGGGGTTGCCACGTCAACCACGATGTCCTGGACCGTCATGCCGTTCACGCGGGTTATGCAGGTGTGCTGCACGTGCAGCTCCAGACACCGGAGCGCGCTCATCAGCCGTGCGGGCGCGTGCGGGGCCGTGCTCGTTGTGCGCACTGCGGCCGCGTCCGGCCCCAGCATCCGCACCTCCACCACCTCATCGTCGGCAGTGCCGGCTCCCCGTCCCTCATGAGCGCCGCAGGCAGGCGGCGGCCACGGCTACGGGCTCCCACCTCGCCGCGGCGGACCGCCTGGACTCGGCCTCGAGCCGCGCGATACGGGCGCGCAGCTCCGCGATGTAGGCGGCGGCGTCCGCGAGCAGGGAGGCCCTGTCCATGTGCGACACGGTGGGGACGGCGGCGCGGAGGTTGCAGAACCGACGGTTCAGCTTCTCCCGGCGCTGGCGCTCGGCCTCCACGTGGCCGACGGTGGGGCCGTCTGGGCGGGGCTCGGGCTTCCGCCCCCGCCGCTTCCCGGGAAGCTGCTACGTCGGAGCCGTGACGCTTGTCAGCTCCTGCTTCTACTTCGGTGGCGGCAGCGGCGGCGGCTGAGGAGGAAGCGGCTGCTTGGAGAGCTCAGAGTCCGGGGACAGCGAGCTCCCCATGGGCCACAGGTCGTCCACGTCGTCGTAGCCCTCGTTCTTGGCCACGACGACGTCATCGAGCAGCCATTGCTCGGGGACCTCACAGGAGACGAACTCGATGACTGGGTGGCCAGTGTGGGAAAAGAAGGACGGCGGCGACGGCTCCATGCGACGATCGGTCGCTGTTTTTTTATTCATCTAATAACAATAGTAATAGCCTTAATTATTATACTCAAAACATAAAATTTTGTATTTATAAAGTTACCTTAATACCCTTGATTAGAAAAAAAAACTACAAAAACGCAATTAGTCATCCTTTATTTGGCATCGCCTCCCCCCTCAGTTTTGGAGGCGATGGGAAGCGATTTAGCGCATATGGCCCACCGGTCATAGACATAGCAATCGCCTCCCATCGCCTCCCTCCCATCGCCTTCCATCACCTTTGGTCTTTCTGGCCGTCGGATCGGTCGTTGTGAGCCGTCGAAATTCTCCACAAGTATTGTAAAAAATCTCAATTTATTAATCATACCTGTCATGATCTTTCATTTTAGCTCATTATGCAAAGTACACCATGCTTTTATGCTAAATCACCCACATGTTAACCCTTGCATCCACCAAATATATAGTACCTATATATAATCCCTCTGAAAGGCTGAGTACTATCGTACTCATAGTGACGTCGTTAAGCTATTTTCAGGTTCATTGGAGACTATGATGGCCACTTGATGATCAAACTCAAGTATGGCTAGTGGCATATCGAATGGGCGAGATAAGTGTCTCTACTTCATTTCGTGTATCGAGGTAGAAGAGAGTGACTAAAGCGGATACCATAGAGTGAGGCAAGAAGATAGACTCGTGGGTAGACGTGTCAACATATGCACCCATGTCAGATTTACTTAATACATTAACTTGATAAGTCCTTTCATATATTATTCTTGCTTTATCATGTGTAACCTTGTGATGAGTTGAATCTTGACATTACGCTTGAACTGATAATCACTATTAGGTCGGAAGCCCCCATCGTTCCTGGAATCCATGACAGATTAGAGAACGTCATTAATAGTGCACAATCTGTGACAGTCATATATTTTTCATCATGGATCTACAACAGTGGATACTCGACCCATTAACTCATAACATTTTTATCCGAATCATCACAGTCTATTAATTTAAATTCACCATACTCCAATCAATCCAAAACGATAGGCCTGCTAGGTCGCTACCCTGTATTTAATGGTGATCGTAAGCTATAAATGGGCCAAATTTAATGTGTTATAACTAACTAGCAAAACGTGCTCGTGCGTTGTTACGGGAGAATAATTTATTGCATTATCTGTGGCATGAGCAGAGAGAGTTGTCACACCCACAAAGGTTACAAATAAGAAGTTGCTAAACTTCTTCTCCAACTAACTTTCCACATTCAATAGCAAGTTATTTCCTCGTATCTTTGTGGTTTTTTTTGTCACGTGCCTATTTCCTTTCTCCCAGCCCCTTTATATTGTCTGTGCCATTTAGGGCAGGGGTTGCAATAATTGCATATAGCTGGCGCTCGCTTTCGCAAGGCTGCCCCAGCTGCGCTAGCTAGCCACTTGCTATGGTCTGATCTGGCATTTGGCGACCCTCTAATTACCCAGACCAAGTTAAGATGCCACCATTGGCTAACACAAAACTTAACCATCTCTTGGACATGAGTTGTTCTAACTTGTATAAACATGGTTCATCAGTCCGGATCATATACACAACCCAATACTTCTCGGAATCGAACTCCGTATCATGCTAGATGTGAGCTATTCTAACTCACATGAACACAGATTATATAATTTTGGATGAAAGAAACTACACTATCAG
Source organism: Saccharum spontaneum (assembly GCA_022457205.1). Classification (NCBI taxonomy): domain Eukaryota; kingdom Viridiplantae; phylum Streptophyta; class Magnoliopsida; order Poales; family Poaceae; genus Saccharum; species Saccharum spontaneum. The sequence continues at coordinate 48,266,477 of CM039608.1, forward strand.
GTAGTTAGGGGGAGGTGGATCAATAAAAGGGTATGAAATTTTGACTCTTTAATAACTATATCTACAACGCACGATGAGAGCATACATATATAGATAAAAATTTCACCACAACAGGACTACATAAACTCCATCTATGAATTAATTACATAAAAGTATAGATAGATACAATAAAAACTTTATACTAAATCATATCATAATATATGTTTACTGTGTAGCCCCAGTCAAAAGTAGTTTAACAAAACTGGTTTGTTTTTTTTTGAGTTTTCTGTGATTTTCTATAATTTTTAGAGTTCTCAACCGGTTTAAAAGAAAAGAAAACAGAAAAGAAAGGGAAAATGCTACTGTGTGGCTGGGCCATGGGCTTCGACCCAGACCACAGCGCAGCCAACTCGGGCCGAATCCGAGGCCCAATACAATAGGCCCAAGCGAAAAAAATAAATAGAAAATGTATGTTTTGCATAGAGAACCATAAAAATATTTCTAAATCTGTTTAAGCCCTTCCAATATTTCTTTGTCTCTGTTATCTTTGCATCTGGAGCGCTGTTATTTGTTTCTAATTACATTCAACTCCTTCTCATTCTTCGGTCGCTAGAATCATACGATAGCCGGGAAGTCAGCGCTGTATTCTGGGCGGAGGCTCGTCGTCGGCGTCTAGGGGTGAAAAACAGGTTGGCCAAACTAGATTGTGCCCCAAATCCCCAATTAAGGACCCAGACGACGGCATCCCCCATCCGCTGTCGCGCTTGCCGCTCAGTGACTGCATGGCGCACGTGGAACGCCCCACGCCCGCGCGAACGCAGCCGCGCCTGAGGGCCGAGGCCCCAGCGACAGCTGCTGCTGCCTACTGGTGTGCCGCTGGACCGCTCCACTCACAGCAGCCGCGCCGCTCGCCGTAGCCCGCAGGTCGCCGCACCGCTCGCAGGTTGCAGACGTGGCCTCAGCGGTAGGCATACGGCGACAGCCAGGGAGAAGGCCCACCGTGGGCTGGAACGAGCCCCGGGAAAGTGGTGGCGTGGATGTGGGGGAATGCACGCTAGCGCGTACGTCGCGCCATCATCCACGCTCGCGAGTGGGCTTGACGTGTAGGGGGTCGTGGAGTCCGTTTAGGATTGTATGTGTGCATATCCATTTTTCTGTCATGTTGACACGAGATTGAGTCATACGTGAGATTGAGTCATGGACGGTTACATCTTACATCTTACATGTAAGATCATTGGTGGAAAAAAATCATGGTGGAAATTTTGCCTCTTTATTATTAATAGCAAATATGCAGTGCGTTGCTACAGATGCATAACCTTGCTAAAAGTTAAGGGTCTGCTCAGTCATGAACATAGTCACAAAGTTTCTGGGTCGAGGTACGGGGTCGTGGTACGTAGTACGCTACTTGCGAGAGATTTTTACACTTCAGGTTGAAAATGAACCCGTGAACTCGGGTCGAGGGTCGAAGGTGGTGAATCCATTTTATGTGACTATGATCATGAAGCTGTGTTTGTGCCAAACATTGGTTTTTGCAAACAACTTCATAGATAAATCTTCTTAAAACTTACTCCCGCATGGGAATAGAGTCGGATAAAGTTAAAATAACAGCTTTTCTCTTCACCTGGCACCAGTGGACCCCACCTTGTGTGGATGGCGGATTTGCCCCTGGCAACCGTGAAGAGGGCCGTCATGGCATGTGCGACCGTCAGGCCAGGGTAGGGGCGTGGACGCCAAGGGTAGGGGTGTAGACATCGGGGGGCATGGCCGCTAGGACACGGGCTCGCCATGGGGAGCAAACGCCATATTGTGGCCACGGGGCGAGTGCTACCGCCGTGCTGCAGGTGTCAGGGCGCAGTCGAGCACTAACAGGGCTCGCCCACCGGGCCGCACTACTGAGGCGTCAGGGCATGGGGTCGCAATGGGAGGACTAGGTGGATGGCTTCGAGGCAGGGCCACGCCCGTTCAAGCAATCGTGCGGATCGTTAGAGATCGGGGCAAGCAGATAGGGAAGGAAAGGAGGAAAAAAGAAGGACATTAGGTCATTTCATTCTTTTTGTCACCTCAAGGAGCTTTCTTGCCAAATAGGTCACTAAAATAGCTTCGGCTTTATCGGTAAAGCTGTTCGTGAAACTCAATCTAAAAAAACCAAATGGGGCCTAAATATGTTTGTGAACCTTGACCTAGGCCATGAATTTTTCATTACAATCAAACATGTGGTGCCGGCTATTTGAACATGTTATCGATGGATCCTAGCAAGTTACAAACATATGTTTGTAAACCTTTATTGTATGTAGCATAGTTTGTTTAAATTAATCTATACCTATATTATCCGGTTCAAAATCTATAGCTTTTATCCTATTGGTTTGATTCGACTTGGTTTAGATAATTCATATAGTTACATCCGTAGTATAGTAGTCCGATGAGTACGTGACCAACAACCACGGAGAGAAACGGGCAGCTCCCGTTTTGGAAGAGTATTTGTTGCTACGTCGGCCCTATAATAGATTATTATTTGTTTTCATTTATGGAAAAAAATAAGAAAACATAGATGAGATGGTAAAAGGACTGTGCTGGTGGAAGCAGAATCGAGATCAAAAGTTTAGGTATGTGTGGAAGCGGGATAGATTTATACTCTTATTCCTTTTATATATTTTTTAACAATTCCTATTTAGATTACTTAAAAAAGCTTATATATTTGGACACGTGGATGTGAAAAGAGACAATTTCAACTTTCACAAAGTTAGCTAGGGAAAGGCTAAACAAAAAATATGACAATGTATCAAGTTGTGCTTGCTGTATCATATCTTATTTTAAGTGTGCTTGCCGTATCATGTTCAAATTAAACTGTCTGATGTGTGTGCCTGCCGTATCAACCTTTCATATGTTTGAAGAAACGCTTCGTTCTGCGTAGAGCTCAAGTAGGATAGGATTAGGATTCTTACGAAGTTTACTCAGGACTTAAAGGATCTATTTTGATTGGGATTTGGATTCGTACCTATCCAGGTTACCTCAAGAAAGCCAACATAAAGCAGGATAGAAATTTTGCCTCTTTAGAATTGGAAAGTATAAATATATTCTGTGGGAATGAAAGATTCCTATTTAGATTAGGATTCCTGTATGAGCACGGGTTATATATATGAGTCTAGAAAAAACTCTTCATCATTCAGTAGTTAAAGGAAGATTGACCAAACAAATGGATGGACGAAAAAAAGCCTGAAATTTTGCCTCGTTATTATTAGGGATAGATAATGTTGAATCTAATTGAAACAATAAGAGGGCCCAAAATATATTTGGCCCAACTTTGATATTAGCATGTTAATAAGTGGGCTAGAATGATGATGTAAGCGCACTTATTAACAAAAAAATGGGCCGAGTTGGTGATATCAACATCCATATCATCATCCACGTAAGCATCCACATCATCATCTATGTAATCATCCATATAAGCATCTATCACTACAGGAGAACTGAAATTTCCCGAGTGTCTGTGGCTTCCCCAAGTGCCAAAAAACGTGCACTCGGGAAACTAGCTCTTCCCCGAGTGTTGCACTCGGGGAAGAGAGGCTTCCCCGAGTGCCCCAGATTTATAGGCACTCGGGGAAGGTCCTCTTCCCCGAGTGTTGCACTCGGGGAAGAAAATTGTACATGACGGTCCGCCTTCGCATGCCGTTATGTTTTTTCTTTTTTTTAAGCTTCCCCGAGTGTCAGAATTTGGCACTCGGGGAAGAGGCCTCTTCCCCGAGTGCCTGCTCCTGACACTCGAGGAAGAGGCCTCTTCCCCGAGTGCCTGCTCCTGGCATTTGGGGAAGAATTTTTTTTGTTTTTTGCCCCAGTTTTTTTGTGATGCCTTCCCACATCATTTCAAACTCCTTGTTCAAATTTGGGACAATTTTGACTTTGTTTGGTATATTTCGTTAGTTTTTTTTTCGTTTCTTTGAATTTTTTGCACACTTCGATTTGAACTGTAGGTGCATGAAATAATGGAATATGGTGATTCAAAAAATCATATTCATGTTATTTGGTGTATGTTGAGTCTGTTTCCAGGAAGCCACATGAAATGTCAACCATCTTGTCACCGTACCATCGCGAACAACTTGCGGAAAAAGTGTATTTAAATTATATAAAATCCAAACAAAGTCCGAAAATCACGAAACTTGACTGGGCGTCGTGTTATAGCATGTACAGGCTATGATAAAAAATTGAGAAGGTTTCGAGCAATTAGCGACGTCGGATGCCTAAAACCCAGACATCTCCGGACATCTCCACATGTGATCACATGATGAGATCAAATGAGGCACTAAATGACCCCAGATGAAAAACTTTTAAATACAAAGATGTTAGAACTCATCAAGGTCTACATTTGATACATAGACCATTTTTGCATTTAAGAAAGTGTTAGTAAACACTAGTCACAAAATCTTAAATCTCACATAGACTTTAAGAAACTATGTGCGAGACATGTGGATTTACAACTACACTTTTCTAACACTTTGTCAAATGCAAAAATGGTCAGTGTATCAAATGTAGATCTTGATGAGTGGACCAATCTTGGTATTCATGACTTTTCGAGTTGAGACCATCAGGGGTTTCGAAAACTGGCATGTAGCTGTGAAAAATTCAAAATTCAAAATTTCAGTGGTTCAAACTTTGTCAAATGAAAAGTTGACAATTACACCAAATGTAGATCTCGATGAGTTTGACATACTTTGTATTCATGACTTTTGTATTTGAGACCATCTAGGGTTCAGTTAAAGTGTCGTTTTTTAAAAATCCAAGATTTGACTTGGTCAAATGAGGCACTAAATGACCCCAGATGAAAAACTTCTAAATACAAAGGTGTTAGAACTCATCAAGGTCTACATTTTCTACATAGTTCATGTTTCCATTTGAGAAAGTTTTAGTAAACTCTAGTCACATGTTTAAAAAATCCAAGACGTGACTTGGTCAAACTTGGTCACACGAGGCACTAAATGACCTCAAATGAAAAAATTTTGAGTACCAGGATTGAATAATTCATCAAGATCTACATTTTATATATAGGTCATTTTTGTATTTGAGAAAGTGTTCACTACACGACAACCTTTTAATAGCATCTAACTGCAGTTGCTAAAAGTTGATAATTAGCGTTGAATGGTGAGTCGCTAAAGATTTGTGAAGGACAGTCAGTTGCTAAAATTGAATACGGCGATGGATGGTCCGTTGCTATAGATTTTTTGCTTTTACGTTGGATAATCAGCAGTTTCCTCCAACGATCGGTCACTAAAAACATGTATTAGATTCCAACTATCGGTCGGTATAGCCCGTTTTTATTTTTGACACGCCCAGCCCAGCCCACTTGCGCCCACATAAACTTGAGCGGCCCACCAATCAGTCACATCATCGCAAACCCTAACTATCCTCCACCACCCACCACCCCCATAGCTGCCACACACTCACGGACTCAGCCACCGCATCTCGGCCACCACACGCCCACTCCGCGCGCTGCTCGTCGGGCCCTTCGCACCACCGCCACAAGCTCGTTGGGTTGCCATCCCCGCCGGTCCGTCGGCGTCTCAGCTATGCGGCTCAGGCCCACGCGGCGGCCTCCACCGCGCACCGCACGCCCCCTTCCCCCACACCGTTCCCTTCCTTCGCTGCTCGGGGCTGCTCGATGGCCGCGCGAGCTCTGGGTCAGGAGGGGCGGCGCGAGCTCGGGTAGGAGGAAGCGCCCTGCCTCAGGTGGCCACAGATCAGGTGTGGGATTCCCTTGGTCTTCACCATGGATCTCTAGTTGAAGCAAGTGAGTTCTTAAGCATTGGTTCCTCAATTTCGATTGGTTCCTCTCTACTTATCTGCGAGGTAACAGATGGATGGTGGGCAAGCCAGTGGGTGAGGACAGTGCGCTCGGCAGTGAAGGTGGGTTCCCCAGCAAGGTCGTCAGTGGATCTGTGTGAGTTCCTTTCCCACCTTGTTCTCTCCAATCCATATAAAACTAGATCTCGTTCAACCCATGTAGTAGCCAGTGGCAGCTTCTTTCTTTTTATCTTGAATGTCAGATTTTGACTCAAATGCCTAACAATCTGTTACTAGAGTTGATGGAAATGTGATAGGATCCATAATCATCTGTTGGTGATTTTTGTAAGTCAAATTGACTGTTGATCAGGAAACTATAAATCTATGATGTGCCAATAATGTATTTTTGGGATGGTCAAGAAGAATCAAATAGACCAGTGCATTCTTGCACTTAGGAGTTCATTTCAGTAATAACTAGTATCTAAATGTCATTATTGTTCGTAGTTCTTTTACAGTTAACGTTGTAGTGCAAATGTAACTTATTAATTCACTGCAGATGATGGAAGCTTGCTTATCTTGGTATTACCCAAGTTTTTTTTTGATAACCGGTATTACCCAAGTTGAGATATCTCAAATGAGTCAGGTTGCTAGTTTCTTTTGGGAATGTTTGAACTGTTTCATCCATCTAACTCAGTATTTTTAGTGACCCCTGCTAGATAAGAGCTTCAGTGTGTGAGATGTTCTGCTTAAAATAAATAGGGATATAACATTGCGCAAATACACATCCCTTGGAATTTCTTTTACTGTCACATGAACTGGCTGACATCGAACCTGTTAAAGCGAGTTGCTTAGACTGTCAATTGTTGTACATAAGTTCTCTTCCTCTGTTTTTTTCCTGAAGCTTCTAACTCTTTGGTCTTCAAATTGATATATAATGCTCTGTAACCTGAAGTGTATAAGAGCATAGCCTTGCATGGTTCTGTTATATTTTGAGAAGTGAAATAACCGTTGCATAGAATCATTTTTTTTGTTATGCTCGTCTTCGTAGGATGGAAGTTCTGGCGAGGTTACAAAGTTTCTATGGAGCGTGAGGAAAGGCGCCTAACTGAGCTTGGTCAGAAGATACTAGACACATTTGTGCTATCTCATATATTTAGGTAACAATTAATCTATCCATTTTAATCTTTGTGATTACTTAAACACTGTATATCCTTTCTAATATACAGTTGAGTGTTAGCAAGGCATCAATATCATGCCATTCTATTGTAGGTATGTTTTTTTTTTCTGAATTTTACATTCATCAAACTGCTATTTGTGATTTTTCATTAACCATAAATGTTAACTTCTTCAGTAACCATTAATCACCTGTGTCCCAGCCCACTTAGCCTGCAGAACTGAAACTGCAGTCATGGTTGTCTAATTAGTTGAAACATACATATTGGTGATGCAATGAAACATACATATTAGCTTGCACGACGCGCATGGCGGGCTGCTGCTGCCGCTGCTCCCACTTCCGCTTCCGCTGCCGGCCATGTTCTGGCTCCTCAGTCACAGGGGTTTAGAGCAAGCAGTTAAGAGATCAGATTGTTTACATTAACTAGCAGAGTATCATGTCAGGACAAACATGATAGAATATAGATTTGTGATTAGTAGTAGTACTCTATCGTCATACATGATAGTATTGAGGAGATAGTCTATCATCTAAATGTAGTTTTATGGTATCATCTAAATGTAGTTTTATGGTTTGTAATGATGTTTTAAATCGTGCTCGTGCGTTTGTGGATGAATATATGTATATATGTGGTCATTATATTTGAATTTGAATTCGAATCATATATTATATGCTGTGGTTAGATTTTTTTTTTAAAAAATAAAAAAACAGGCTTCCCCGAGTGCCTGGGCTGCAGCACTCGGGAAAGAGGTTTTTTTAAAAAAGATAAATTTCTTCCCCGAGTGCCTGGGCTGCGGCACTCGGGGATGAGGGTTTTTTTTAAAAAAGAGACAAAAATCTTCCCCGAGTGTTGCACTCGGGGAAGAAAAACATTCGGGGAAGAAAATAAAAAAAGAAAAGAAAACGGCGTTGGCCGTCGGCTGACGGCGTCAAATCTTCCCCGAATGCCAGCACGGCAGTCGGCGAAGCCTTCCCTGAGTGCACGATTTTCGGCACTCGGGGAAGCCGCCTTTCCCGTTAGAGGATTAGCCGGAGGCTCTTCCCCGAGTGTTGCACTCGGGGAAGGCTTCCCCGAGTGCAATTGGGCCTTCCCCGAGTGCAACTGGCACTCGGGGAAGCCACTGGCTGCTGTAGTGTATGATGATGTGATAATTCATCCATGACAATTATTTTTTGTCATAGGCTTGGGTATGGGTTGGGCAAACTAGGCCTCAAGCTATTCTATGATGGTCTAGAACCTTCACAGACTGCGTTGATCTGTGATGGTTTTCCAATAACCGTCACACAGGTTAATCTATGACGCTCAATGATGAAATCTGAAACCATCACAAACACTGTTTTATGGTGGGTTTTTTGTGATCCATGACATAACTTCTCCGTCATAGATTAAGGAGTTTGTTGTAGTGGTACGATTTTGGGGTCTTCGATATGACTTAGTGACCTCCGTTGCGAGTCATTCTCTCGGAACTTGCTTTGTTGTAGCATGATCTCTATGAGGACGTAATGGGCACTGCAATCATGAAAGTTCAATGCAAATTAAGTACTACTAAAATAATAGTGTTGAGCAAGGCAAGAATCACGTACTCATAATTGTAGGCTGGCAATATGCTTTCTATATGTTGGCACTTAAGAATTTGTCGGTCAGTTTCGAGACGATCTCGTCCTGCCTTGGTTCTGCATGTATTCTAGTTTATTCGGACAAGGTCCAAGAAGGGTATATTAGCGAGCCCTCCCTGCACTCCATCCTGCATAAGCAAGAATCATCAATTGATTTTTCCTGTTTGGTATAAGAAATAGCATGACATATCATGAGGGTAGGGCACTTACATAGTCCACAGGCAAAGGAGCTGATGGTCGAGTTGGCGCCTTTAATTTGATAAAGATCGAATAGGCACTCCCAACGGTGACATTTAACTTTGGGTTATTTAACTTGTTGAAAAGTGAGATTTTCTTTTTTTGTCGGAGGGAGTATCTTTTCGTTTGAACAACAACTGCCTTCTCCCAACATTGTATGATGTTTTCATTTGAAAATCATCCATCGAGTTAGGTCACTACCTCTTTCGCAGTGTCATACGGCTGGCCGGCTTGCTATTGTGATGAGGGTTCGCTTGGTTTCTTATCTAGCTCTCTTTGCTTAGCCCTCACAGATAATAAGAAACTTGTCTATCAAAGAGAACTTAATTGAGGCTGTGTTTGGTTTAGCTTGTGAAAAGTGATTCTGCTATCAAAAAGTAGAACATCAATCGAACGGGTAAGTAGTTGCTTTCGTGTAGTACAATTTTTGTCGCACCTTAGATCCTGCTTTCGCCTTTCAGCTTTCAACTTTTTTTTTCAATTGGGCAGGAATAGAGATGTTTTGCAACTGTTTCAAGGGGAGACAAAAAGAGTAGATAGATAGTTTTTCATAGTTGTTTCAATCAAATAGCTTATAATTATCCATAGCATAGAGTAAACAGTAGCTTTTCTCTAGTGATTCACAATAACTTTTGCACAACTGAACCAAACAGATTCTCTCAAAGCAAAAAAAAAGACAACCTCGACAATACAAAAATTGAGGTGTTCTTGCCAACCAATCAAACAAAGCTATCTGCTCCAAATTGTTACTACTTGACAGGGCTATACAGGACGGGACAAAAGTGCCAAGCAGCCCCGCGGTGACAGGCTCAACTTTTGTGATTTGAAGCAGCCAGAGTACAGAACACGCTGGATAGGAATACTAGGATCCACACGTTAGCACTTGTCATTTTTCAAAGTCATTGATTAGGACGAGGACGTGTCTAGGATCCACACGTTAGCACTTGTCATTTTTCAAAGTCATTGATTAGGACGAGGACGTGTCTACCCCTTTCTGACTTGTCAGTGTCGTGATTAGGACCCCTGTTTTTGACCTGCTTGATTGCGGGGCACAGGCTGCCACGCCCGGGCGTGTTTGCTTTGTGGCTGAGCAGAACTCTACCTGCCCACCCATTACGCTCAGGCGTTGGATTGGATGCTTGGCTCAGGTTTGAAAGCAAACATCCTCTAGATGCGGCGGTGGTGTGGTACTGTGGTGCAGCTGTGGCGCCGAATACCACTGATTTTCGTGTGGCTGCCCAGAATTTTGGTCAACCAAAAAAAAATGCGAGGTCAATTTTTGTGACATCACCATCACTGTAGCTATGGCAGATTGTGACCAGGATCTAGAAACGCCCTTAGTCAAAGTCGCCCTTCGTTTCGACGGTTCCTACAAGTTCAAACAGTACGATTCCCTTGATGTTTTCGAATATTGCCGTGAGGCACATGGCAGCGTAATGGCATGTTTTTTTTTTTGATGAAAAGTAATGGCATGTTTGATTAGAGGTCTAGAGGATTTATCAAAAAGTGTTGCGCAAGAGTTATCCCAAAAATTTAATTTTTACCTAGCTAGGCAAGTCTAAAGAAGATCTCTTTGGTTGATGACCTAGACTAAGTTTATGATTTTTACCTGACCTAGCTAGGCAAGTCTAAAGAATATCCGTTTGGTTGAAGACCTTGCTTGTTGCCTTGGCCATCAGCATCCTCACGATACCCATGTCATCGATCGTCGGGAGGGGGCAAGGCCGCCATGCTATTGCTCGCCACCACGACACAACGCAAATATGCATTGGCACCGAGCCTACCTCTCCGTCGCAGAGATGCACCACCGCCCTATCTTGACTCCACTGCCATAGGCCTCGCCAACCTAGTGTTGAGGTTTTCTCTATCGGCTCTTAACATGAACCGACGTGGAAAAGTTTTATTGTCGGTTCATAGCACAAACTGGCGGTAAAAACCGCTGGTTCTATTACAAAGCGGTGGTGAAAATAATTTTTACCGCTGGCTCTTAACACGAATCAGCGGTGAAAAGTTTCACTACCATTTCATAGCACAAACCGGCAGTGAAAATGATTTGCACCACTGGTTCTATTATAAACTGGCGGTACTCATGATCTTCTTTATTTTGTTCTTTGTTTCCTGAGCCTCATGCTCAGCCCTTGTATTTGTACTTTAAAAAATTTTAATCAATAAAAGTCCAGTAAGGGGCAACCCCTCCTGTTTTATAAAAAAACTGGCGGTGAAAATAATTTTCAGTGCTAGTTCCATTATATATGAATTGACGATGAAATATTATCACCAACAGTTTCTAGAAAAAACCGTCAATGTTTGCTGTAATAGTGAAACCAGCGTTGCTCCTTTGCACATCATAGAAGGCTGTCTATATATATCTATCTACGGAAGGAACTTAGAGGAAAATCACAAACACCATTACCGACGCTAGGGTGAAGCCAAGCGCTATGGATCATCCACACATCACTGCCATGGTTATTCTGTCCCGATTGCTGCCGATCCTGGCCACCGCTGCTGCTGCTCCTGTTTCTGCTGCTCAGGGCAGCAACAATACCGACCTCGCAGCACTCTTGGCCTTCAGATCTCAGCTATCAGATCCTCTAGGAGTCCTAGCAAGTAATTGGACACCTGAGGTGACCTTCTGCCATTGGACTGGCATATCATGCAGCCAGCGGCGGCACAGGGTTATCGCGCTGGAGTTGCCGGGCGTGCCTCTGAGAGGAGAGCTCACACCACATCTCGGTAACCTATCTTTCCTCCATGTGCTCAACGTTACGGACACCGACCTCGTAGGTTCCGTCCCTGATAATCTTGGAAGGTTGACTCGTCTTCTAGTTCTTGATCTTGGCAATAACAGTTTGTCAGGTACGGTCCCATCCACCATAGGCAACCTAACTAGGCTTCAAGTTCTTGCGCTAAATAACAACCAACTCTACGGGGAAATCCCTAATGAGCTGCTAAGCCTCCGTAATCTTAGGTATATATCTCTGGCAGTAAATTATCTGAGTGGCCCGACACCAAATTTTTCGTCTACTACCACGCCTTCATTGACCCATATAGACATCCATAAAAATAGTATAACAGGGTCCATTCCACTTGGTTTTGGCTCACTGCTTATGCTTCAAGAATTAGTCTTGAGATATAATCTGTTCACTGGCCCAGCACCACCTACCATCTTCAACATGTCTAGACTTGAATTCATGTCTATCGGGATGAACAATCTGGATGGGCCTATACCTGGCAATCAAAGTTTCAAGCTCCCCATGTTGCAAATAATTGATTTATATGAGAACAAGTTCACGGGTCCAATCCCATCGGGACTTGCAGCATGCAAGCGCCTACAAATCCTTCAAATACCAGGAAATTTCTTTGTGGATGTCATACCTACATGGTTGGGTCAGCTGTCGCAGCTCACCGGGATTTCTATTGGCGGTACATACATTTATGGACCCATCCCGGGTGCACTCAGCAACCTCACCACGCTCCATATTCTTGACATCGTATACTCCAACGTAAGCGGCCAGATTCCAGAGGAACTGGGAACAATGGGAGCACTCGCTGAAATACACCTTGCGTTTAATCAGCTGACGGGTCCCTTTCCAGTCTTCTTTGGAAACCTTTCTGGATTGACAACGTTAGATATAAGATCAAACCATCTGAGCGGACCAGTACCATCTGCATTTGGAAACATTAATTCTCTTCAGTATCTTGCTATGGATTCGAATAACTTTAGTGGGAACCTTGATTTCTTGGCGAGCCTTAGCAACTGCAGGCAACTCCAAGCCCTTTACATATCAAATAATCCTTTCACTAGTGCGATTCTAAATCCCAACCATGTTGGAAATCTTTCCAAAAACCTCTTAATATTTGAAGCAATCAATGACCAGATAACTGGTGGGCTCCCAGCTACACTATCAAATCTTAGTGCTCTCCATTCCATAAACCTTAAAAAGAACCAACTAACTGGACCTATCCCGGAATCCATCGCAGCAATGGAGAGCCTAGAGGCACTTGTTCTCTCTATGAATAACATATCTGGGTCAATACCGGAGACTATCGGTTTGTTAAGGGGACTTGTTTCCTTGTTCCTCACCAATAATAAAATCTCTGGATCCATACCAGATGGCCTAGCAAACCTAACAATGCTTCAACACATTGATCTATCTTATAATGACTTATCTTCAAGTTCATCCACAATTTTGTTTCATCTTGATAACATAGTTACATTATACATCTCCAACAATTTCCTCAATTGTTCATTACCTTCTGACCTCAGCTACATGCACATTGTTGATCAAGTAGATCTATCTAATAACCGATTGATTGGGACCCTCCCTAACTCATTTGCAATCCATCAGACATTAACCTACTTGAATTTATCACACAACTCTTTTAAGGATTCAATCCCAGATTCCTTTTGCCATTTGACCAACTTAGTGACATTGGACCTATCTTCTAACAGTCTTTCAGGGACCATACCAGACTGCCTTGCCAACATAAGCAACCTTGCTACTCTGAACCTCTCCTTTAATAATCTAGAAGGTCAGATACCAAATGGAGGTGCTTTCTCAAACCTCAACTCACAAGCTTTGATCGGGAATGCTAGGCTGTGCGGTGGTGCTCCAAGCCTTGGATTTTCACCATGTATAGTTAGGCTTCACACTACTCATGGTCGACACTTCCTGAAGCTTCTACTCCCTGTTGCCGTTGCTGTAGCATTAGGTTTCACTATGGTTTTCTTATACCAGATGAGAAAAAAGAAGATTAAGTATGACCTAGATGCTGAAGCAGCTTCAATCGATATGGCTTATGTGGTTAACCATAGGCCAGTATCCTCCCAACAAATCGTTCGCGCCACTGATAATTTCAATCAGGACAACCTACTTGGGATTGGAAGTTTTGGCAAAGTTTTCAAGGGACAACTAGATGATGGTATGGTTGTCGCGATCAAGGTCCTGAATATGGAAATGGCGCACGCCATGCAAAGCTTTAATGCTGAATGTAAAGCGTTGCGGATGGCTAGGCATCGCAACCTGATAAGAATATATAGTACCTGTTGCAGCTCAAATTTCAGAGCACTGCTGTTAGAGTACATGCCTAATGGTAGCTTGGAGGAGCATCTACACACTGATAGCAGGCCGTATATTGGATTCCTCGAGATGCTGGACATCATGCTGGATGTATCAATGGCAATGGAGTATCTGCACCATGGCCACTACGAGGTTATCCTGCACTGTGACTTGAAACCTAGCAATGTGCTATTTGATGAAGGGATGACAGCGCATGTGGCGGACTTTGGCATCGCCAAGTTACTGCTAGGAGATGATAGCTCCATGGTTTCAGTAAGCATGCCAGGGACAATGGGATACATGGCTCCAGGTACTTGTAGTCATCATTTCTTAGCCACTTGGCAAGAAACATATGTTTACTTCTTTAACGATATTCTTTGTTTAAAAACATTTTTTTGACAGAGTACGCATTGATGGGAAGGGCATCACGTAAGAGCGATGTTTTCAGCTTTGGAATCATGTTGCTTGAGGCCTTCACCGGGAAGAGGCCCACGGATCCCATGTTTGCTGGATCGTTGAGTCTGAGGCAGTGGGTTTCTGAAGCGTATCCAACAAGGCTCGTTGACATTGCATACCACAAGCTACTGCAGGATGAAGAAACAATTCTTTCCTTTGATCAACAGATTAACTTTCTAGCATCTATATTCGAGCTGGGCCTGATTTGTTCTAGTGAGTTACCTGAGCAGAGGATGACCATGAACAATGTGGTTGTGAAGCTGAATGACATCAAGAAGGATTACACCTTGTCAAGCACTTCAAAGACCTCAGCACTACTAGATCAATTGATTCACGTGGAGAAAGTTTTGTTGGATAAATAGCCACTAAAAATTTGGTGTCTCCTTCAGTGCCACTCCATCCACTGCTCTTATATTCCTCGGGGCAATATTTCTTTCCCTAGCACACCTGTCCAGCTTGAAATAGTAGTTCCAGTTCGTTTAATTTGTATATGTACATGTATCAGGTGATTTACGCAAATGAATTTACAGAATGATGAAATGACTGTATGTTGTATGGCATAAGTAGCGAACTGCATTGCGGCAGCAAAAGAAACATTTATGTTCATTTCTCAACAATTGAAGAAATTGCAGGGGAAATGGTGGTAGGTTAGGCTAAAATACAAAAAATCAACCAACCGCGTTCAACAAGGAGATTATAGATCGTTATCACTAGACATGCAGCACAGCAGAAGAAGAGTTAGAGAAGTCTGAAGACGAGCCGAGTTCTTTTCCAATTGGACTTCGGAATGCGGCATCAACCCTCCAATAGATCAATTTGGGCTTATTTCAAGGTTCTTTCAGGAAGTTGGGTCGCCTCCCAACCGGACTCGATAACGTGGCGAGAACTTATCAAGACCTGCTCCGAGAAGTAGCCGGTCCAGTGCGGAGGCTACGGCTTACCGAAGCACAGGAAGGCCTTATATTAATCGTAACATCTCAAAATTGCTTAGTCCACTGGCCAGGCACTACCAGAGCACGGACTTTTCCTGTCGGTTTTTATTATTCCTATCGGTTCTACGCGAACCGTCAGGGATTGAGCATATTCCTGTCGGTTGCTAAAAAACCGTCAGGAATGAGTCGAAGTATTCCTGTCGGTTTTGAAAAACCCACGGAAGATACGAAACCGTCAGGAACAAACCAACGACTCCTGACGGCCAGATTCCCAACCGACAGGATTCCTCTCTGTGCGGAAACGCTTCCCTTGCTCGAGCGTCGCGGCCCACTTGAGCGTGCACCTGACTTGTGGGTCCCACCCTAGGAAAGATAAAAGTCGCCACCAAACTCCCAAACCCTATCCACTCCTGCCCGCTCATCTCCTTCACCCGCCGCCATCTCCTTCTCCCAAACCCTAGCACTCGTCGCCGCCTCGAGGGGCTCGCCACCGCCCGCGCCTTTGCCACCCCCAGGGGCTCCCCACCGCATGCACCGTTGCCGCCCCTAGAGGCCTCCCCGATGCCCGCCGCCGCCATCCCCAAGGGGCCTCCCAGACGCCTGCGCCGCCGCCGTCCCCAACGGGCCTCCGAGACCCCGCGCCGCCGCCCCAGGAGCCTCCCCGACGCCAAGCATCGCCTCCCCAAAGGGGCTCCGAGGCCCACGCTGCCGGCCTCATGGGCTCCTCGCCGCCCGCGCCGCCGTCCCCAGGGGCCTCCGGACGCCCGCGCCACTGCTACCGCGGGTGTACTCTCTCTCGCAGCCTCCCTCTCAGATCTGCTCTGTCTTTCCTTTCCTGTAGTGGATCTATGTTCACAGCTGCCTAAAACTGATGAGATTGATGTTTGGTTTAGAATTGGAATATGTTCCTGTAGAATCCCAGGTCACTGATTAATCCCCTACACTAGATCTGAAGTACTGCTGCATCTTAATCTTAATAAGTTATCAACTGGCCTCTGTATTCATGTAATGAAGTGTACAAGTACTTGATTCGAACAAGTATGTGTTTTTTTGCATCACAGAGCATGTGCTGCAGCCGCAATTTATTCAAAATTGATATGTTGAAGACGTTAGTCGAATGCATTCCATCACTGTCAGCGTAATTTTGAACTACTACTACTATGATTCATTATGTTGGTCCATAGTTCACAATGCACACTAACAAGAAAGTATTATATGTAAGCAAAACAATTTTTGTGTATTATATGTAAGGAAAACAATTTTTGTGAAATAACCATCCATGACATACTGAATGACATGATACATGTTTCAGCTAGAGCTACAAGATTACTAACAGTCCTGTCCTCTGTTATTTTTATGCTTGGTTACTTTGGAGATTTGTGACGATTTTTTTACATCAACCTCTTTTTTCTGCTTTCATCTTGGTACTATAAAACTATTCCCTGATTAAACGTGATCTTTCAGGCTACAAAGCTCTTAGGTTCCATAGACGATTCTAAAGAAGGAGCTGTTGTTCTACAAGTGGGAGGGCAATCTTTCCAAGCCGAGAACATCGACAAGCTTAAACCTTCAGGCAACAAATGCTTGTGCAACACCAAGTGAGTAGGTGCAGTACCTTACTATGTTCTTTGCCATGAGCTGGAAAATAATGTAAACCAAGTGAGTAGGTTATGGATGGTTATTTCACAGTATTGCTGAAAGTATCAGATTAGATGTAAGCAAAAAAAAATATTGTGAAAGTAGCAAGATACATGTATGTATATCAGATCTGCCTTGCATATTACTTGCACATCATTGGGCTGTCTTAAGTCCTACTATCTAATGTTAGACATGCAACCACGATACACTTGTAATATTTTTCCTGCTCCCTGACTTTCGGGATTAATCTATAGATGCTGAAACAGTGAAAAGAGTTGTGGCATATGCAAAAGTTTTAAGTTTTTACATTCTGCTCTGATGTGGTGGGTTTGCATTTTCATGTGCAGCTCGTTTACTATGTATTTGAGTCATGTCTAATTGTTCCTTGCTCATTTATGGCTGGAGTTGTTAGCAGACCGTATTGCTAATGAAAGCTATGCTTTATTTACATGTGCAGGCAGGATCATAGGCCAAATGCCTCGATAAGAAACCTTTCTCCTTACTGAAGCACCCTTGGGACTTGGTTAGTGCTGCTAAGCCCTCCGTATGTTGATAATAGGCCAAATGCCTCTACATTTCAGAAGTAGTTGTCTCTTGCTACATGCAATTACTCTGAATTTACTCCCATTTTCAATTGTTTCAAATACATTCTGTAGTTGATTACTTGGAACTGCAAGTACACATACCCTCCCACATGTCTGTTCCTATTTGTCTCTAATTTACATCAAAACAAGCGAATGAGGTTATATTGGTACAAGAAATTAGGTCTGTACAGATTTTTCTAGTTGTACTAAAGACTTGCATGCTGCTCGTAGTGTATAAGAGCTGTCATTGATATTTTCCTAGTTTATTAATCTGTACTGGTCTACTACTCTCTTAAGTTCCATAAATCCCTTGTGCATTTGTTTTCTTTTTCTCTTTTCTCCCCTGTACAAACAAGCAAATGAGCTACTGCTATGATTACAAATTCATGAATTGTCCCCTCTTTTCTCCAGGTTCAGGCCCTTCCCAAAGGTTCTGCAAGACTTCAACGCCACTTGTTCCCCAACAATCACCATCCCAGAGGAGACTGAGCTAATCAGGCCAAAAGCCACTCGGTTGGCATCGTTACCAGGTAATCTTCCAACACAGATAGCAGCAATGATAGTAAGTCTCACTTTGGTTCTCTGCTTTGGAAAGAATTTTCATGTATTTTGATAACTACAACTTTTTTGTGAATTGGAGCCTTCTAAATTCAAGTATTTGTCTGCCATATATAGTTGCTGTAAATGATATTGCAATATGCATTTGTAAATTGTATCCCATGATAATTGAGTCAACTAAAGCCGAATATGCATTTGTAAATTGTATCCCATGAATCCATGATAATTGAGTCAACTAAAGCTGAATATTGTAACTCTACTCCTTGTAGGTAACTTGGTGATCCCATGCTGGAAACAGACATTCCTGTGTTAGTATGATGTAGGTAGTGAAAATCCTCCTTTTGTGAAGCTGTCGCTACTTGGAATTACACTTGCAGTGTAGTGAACTTGTATTCTTTACTCAGAATAGGAGCTATCATTTTTCTAGCGTGTTGAACAATGGATCTGTATTGAGCATTAAGTGCCTTTTGGATTTCGTTGACATGTGAAATTGTGATGAAATATAAGCTGTTGATGATCATTTGTTTTGAATTTGATGTCCAACGTGACCTGTGAGTGGATGTAGACATTATATGGATAATATTGGGCATTGTAAAATAATTCTGTTATGTATTAATCCCTGTCGGTTTGGTTGCTTTAACTGTCGGTTTCCAATGTCAGGGAAAACACATGTAATCTGGTCTGGGAGCTATTCTTGACGGGAATTACTGAGGGCTTTTACCGACATGAGTTGTTTTTGCCTGGTCAAACCTATGCCGTCAGGAGCTGAGCTGCCGTCAGGAGTATTTTCCCGTCAGCCGACCGTCAGGAAAAACTACTCTTTCCTGTCGAGCTGTTCCTGTCGGCCGATTCCTGTCGGCTGGCCGTCAGGAATATAATTCCTGTCAGTTTATTAGCTTTTCCTGACGGTTTGCAACCGTCAGGAAAAACCTGTGGCCTGGTAGTGAGGTACTTTTTCTGGAGCAACAATACTCGACTAGTTGATGAAGCTACCACTCTACCTTAACACGAAGGCAGTACGATCTACGACGCAGACGCTTTAACTGAAGTCATTAGCAACTCCAGCAGGGCAGGAGTGGTGCAGGCCCGAGAAGTCCTCATTATTCGCCGGCCACCACCGATGCCACCAATTGCACCCGACGTTAGGTCTTCAGATGAATCAGAATCAAACGTACGCTCAAGTATGATGGTGAGTCTAAGGGCCAGAAACGAGCTAGAGAAAGAAGGAACAAACTAAAAGAAGGTCGCAAACACCGTGCCAGGCAACAAAAAGAAGCATGGGACATGTAAGAGGTAGAGCTGACCGAGTACAGCAAGAGGAAATTAGAGAAAGAAGCCAAAGAGAAGCGCACGACTAGAGGACACAAAGCTCCTTACGACAGGATACGAGAGGCGCTAGAAAAACTCAAAGTAGTCTCGCATCCCAATGAAGAACAAATACAACTCCAAGAAGTTCTTCGGACAACGGCTCTGAGGGCACACGACAGAAGAACTCATTCCAAGCTTCCTGCTAGGACAGCATCACGTGGACAAGAAGCACAAAGCCAAAGGAGGTCTGCTTTTGAAAGGCTGGGACCGAACGGGAGCCAAAGTCGAGAGAAAAGAAGAGACCACACCCAAAGTAGTCAAGTTGAGCATCCGAGAGAAGAAAGTAGCAGAGCATCTTACCAATCATCCCCACAGCTTTTTCCTAGGCTAAATAACAGCTGGCAAGAAGGAGAGGCTGAGTCAGAACACATAGAAGCCGGAACACACGATAAATTTCCCTGTTTTTCAAGCTGACTTGCTTCAGTACGACTACCTCACACGTTCAAGCTGTCAAACCACTCCAAATATAATGGGAAGATCGAACCAAGTCAGTGGCTCAGGATCTACTCGCAGTCAATTGAACTAGCTGGAGGAGACGACAATATCAAGGCATTGTTATTTCCCATGGCCCTAGTAACCATGCCTCTCCAATAGTTCGACAAATTGAACCCGGGGTCAATTAGAGGCTGGGAGGACTTGCAAAGAGCTTTCTGTGAAAATTTCGCAGGTATCATTACACATCCCATCACACATGCAGAGCTAAAAGGACCCTAGCAGAAGGAAGGCGAGAGCCTCAGGGATTATTATCGACGTTTTGAAGAATTACGTGCCCAAGTACATGACATCGCTGAATGAGAAGTAATTGAAGCCTTTTCTCACGGAATCATGGCTAAGTGGAAATTTTAAGATTTTTGCAAAAAGAACCCAAGAAACAATGAAGAATTCAGACGCACAGTAGAAAAAATGATTATGGCAGAAGAAAAGATGAGGGAAAGATTCCCAGACAGAAACAACTGAGAAAACAACAAAGACAACTCGGACAGAAGTAATTTTTCAAATAACGGACATCAGGACAGGAAGCGTGGACCCGACAACACCATCGCAATGGCTGACAAGACAAAGAAATTTTCAAGGTTCATGAAATTTGAAGACATTGAGAATATGCATGGTATATGGCACCCGCAAGGAAACCACACAACAGGAGATTGCCGAATCTTCATTGATCGGTACGCAAGAAAAGGAAAAAACAAGGATAAAGAAGAAGATAACCAGAAGAGAGACGAAGACAACCCAGAGGACAAAGGTTTCCAACAGTCGAAGGGAACAGTTGCAGTAATCATCTCTAGAGTTTTAGGTTTTAGAAGTAAGCACCAAGACAAGCTGGCCCTCTGCAGCATCATGGCGGCAGAACCAGCCGTCCCAAGGTACCTGAATTGGTCATAATACCTAATCCAATTTTCAAGAGAAGATCAATGGACTAGCGTTGGGAATGCTGGCCTATATCCACTAGTCTTAGATCCAACTATAGCAAGGTTGACAGTCACCAAGGTCTTGATCGATGGAGGAGCTAGACTCAACATCATATTTTCAGAAACGCTAAGGAAGATGGGGCTAGACTTTGCCGGGTTGATTACCCCAACAGGAGTGCCATTCTGTGGAATAGTACCCGGTAAGGTCGCCATGCCGCTCGGACAAATCACTCTACCAGTTACATTTGGAACACTGACCAATTACCAAACCAAATTCATTCAGTTTGAAATTGCAGACTTTGACACATCATATCATGCCATCCTTGGAAGACCAGCACTTGCTAAGTTCATGGCTATACCTCACTACCCATACCTCCTGCTCAAGATGCCAGGGCCTCATGTAATACTCTCCCTCTGGGGCGACTTGAAGCGCGCTTTCAATTGTAACATTCAAGCAATCCAAATCGCAGCCAAAGCACAGGCAGCCGACGACAAAGAAGAAATTGCTACCATTGCTGCATAGATGAATCTGAAAGAGCTAGAGATCCTGGCTAAGAAGCCTTGCATCCTTGCACCATCAAAAGAAGCCAATGTGAAGAAAATTGACCTAGGTACTGGTGATCCCGAGAAGACGGCGACCATCAGTGCTCACCTCTCGGCTAAATAGGAACTCGTGCTCACCAACTTTCTTTGGGACAACAAAGATATCTTCGCTTGGAAGCCAGCCGACATGCCAGGTGTCCCAAGAGAGTTGGCTGAGCACAGAATTGATGTCAATAAAAGCTCCAAACCAGTCAAACAACAGTTAAGAAGATTTTCACCAGACAAGAAGGCAGCAATCAAAAAGGAGATTACAAAATTAATGGCAGCCGGATTTATAAGAGAAATTCTTCATCCAGATTAGTAGCAAATCCCGTTCTAGTATAGCAAAAGAACATGGCAGAATGGCGCATGTGCATCGACTACATGGATCTCAACAAACATTGCCCAAAGGACCCATTCGGGTTACCGTGAATTGATCAGATTGTCTATTCAACGGCAGGATCTGCCCTGCTATCTTTTCTTGATTGCTATTTAGGATATCATCAGATCACATTAAAGGAAGAAGACCAGAGCAAGACATCTTTCATCACTTCGTTCGACGCCTATTGTTATAAAACCATGTCCTTTGGACTCAAGAACGCCGGTGCTACCTATCAAAGAGCTATTCAAACATGCGTCGATGTATAGATTGGTGACAACGCAGAAGCTTATGTTGATGACATAGTAGTAAAGATAAAGAACCCAGACATGCTAATTGAAGACTTGAAATAGAGTTTTAAAAACCTAAATAAGTGGAAGTGGAAATTGAACCTGAACAAGTGCGTTTTCAGGGTACCATCTGATACATCCGACCTAGATGGGGTTGGCCGAGGCCCAATAAATTAAGGTTGCCTAGACCCCAACCGTTCTTATGCACACCCACTCGGGAAAAGACCCAATGTCCCTAAAAGACTAGTCTGATAGGGGAAGGGTGGCTCTCTCTTTTAAGGTGGCTTCCTCCTCCCAAGCTAAGCAAGGTGGGATTATTTAGAGGCTCATACGGTCGCCGCCCGACTACAACTAGGCCACTTGGCCTTTTTTTGTTGTATCTTTGCCAGCGGATAATAGTGGAGAATGTCCTCATCATTCCTACCCCCTTAAACAAGGGCCCAGCTCTGATACCAAATGATACATCCGACCCAGGTGGGGTTGGCCGAGGCCCAATAAATTAAGGTTGCCTGGACCCCAACAGTTCTTATGCACATCCACTCGGGGAAAGGCCCAATGTCCCTAAAAGACTAGTCTGATAGGGGAAGGGTGATTCTCTTTTAAGGTGGCTTCCTCCTCCCAAGCTAAGTAAGGTGGGATTATTCAGAGGCTCACACGGTCGCCGCCTGACTATAAATAGGCCACTTGGCCTTTTTTTGTTGTGTCTTTGCTAGTGGATAATAGTGGAGGATGTCCTCATCATTCCCACCCTCTTAAACAAGGGCCCAGCTCTGATACCAAATGATACATCCGGCCCAGGTGGGGTTGGCCGAGGCCTAATAAATTAAGGTTGCCCGGACCCCAACAGTTCTTATGCACACCCACTCGGGGAAAGGCCTAATATCCCTAAAAGACTAGTCCGATAGGGGAAGGGTGGCTCTCTCTTTTAAGGTGGCTTCCTCCTCCCAAGCTAAGCAAGGTGGGATTATTCAAAGGCTCACACGGTCGCCGCCCGACTACAACTAGGCCACTTGGTCTTTTTTGTTACGTCTTTGCCAGCGGATAATAGTGGAGGATGTCCTCATCATTCCCACCCCCTTAAACAAGGGCCCAGCTCTGATACCAAATGATACATCCGGCCCAGGTGGGGTTGGCCGGGGCCCAATAAATTAAGGTTGCCCGGACCCCAATAGTTCTTATGCACACCCACTCGGGGAAAGGCCCAATGTTCCTAAAAGACTAGTCAGATAGGGGAAGGGTGACTCTCTCTTTTAAGGTGGCTTCCTCCTCCCAAGCTAAGCAAGGTGGAATTATTCAGAGGCTCACACGGTCGCCGCCTGACTACAACTAGGCCACTTGGCCTTTTTTGTTGTGTCTTTGCTAGCGGATAATAGTGGAGGATGTCCTCATCACCATCAGGACAACTACTCGGATTCCTGGTCAGCAGTCGAGGGATAGAAGCAAGTACCAAGCAGATTTGAGCCATAATAGAGATGGGACCCCCGTGCTATGTAAAAGATGTGCAAAAAATAACAGGAAGCATGGCAGCCCTTAATCGCTTCATCTCACGACTCGACGAAAAAGGACTCTCTTTCTTCAAGCTATTAAAGAAGACAGGCAAGTTTGAGTGGATAGAGGAAGCCAAGGAGGCTTTTGAAAGCCTTAAGGTGTACCTCACCTCATCACCTGTACTCACACTACCTAAGAAGTACGAAGACATGATGTTATACATAGCGGCAACTTCTACGATGGTCAGTGCAGCAATTGTGGTAGAAAGGGAAGAAGAAGGGCATGTGTACAAAGTACAATGGCCGGTATACTACGTCAGCGAAGTTCTGACAGACTCAAAAATGCGATATCTGCATGTACAAAAACTACTCTACGCCCTCCTAATCACTTCCCGCAAGCTACGGCACTATTTCGAAGGCTACAAGATTACTATAGTAACAGATTTCCCTCTCGGAGACATCCTGCGCAATAGAGATACGACATGACGCATATCAAAGTGGGCAGTAGAACTCGGAGCTCTAAATATCGATTTCTCTCTGACGAAAGCAATAAAATCACAAGCACTCACAGACTTCGTGGCTGAATGGATAGAAATCTAACAACCCAAGCTAGATGCCTTCCTTGACCATTGGAAGATGTACTTCGACGGATCACTCAAATTAGGCGAGGCTGGCGTAGGTATTCTTTTCCTATCCCTCGAAGGAAAACAACTTAAATATGTACTCCAGATACTGTGGCAAGCCACAAACAATGAAGTAGAGTATGAAGCACTCATCCATGGACTGCGGATTGTGACTTCTCTTGGAATCAAACGGTTACTTGTCTATGGTGATTCAGCTGTGGTCATCAATCAAGTCAACAAAGATTGGGACTGTACTAAGGACAACATGGACACCTACTGTGCTGAAGTATGAAAACTAGAGAAAAATTTTCAAGGACTAGAAATCCTGCATGTTCTATGAGACTCAAACGTAGCAGCAAATATTCTCGCCAAGCTGGGATCGGACAGGGCGAAGGTCCCATCCGGTGTGTTTGTAGAAGAGTTGTTATCACCCTCCATAAAACAACTCAGTGAGATAACCCCTGAGCCACCAGCACCAACAACCCAGATCATGGTAGTCACTAGATCATGGACTCAAGACTTCATCGACTACATTAGAGAAAACAAGCTACCATCTAATAAGGAAGAAGCCACCAGGATAATCAGAAGAAGTAAGAACTACGTCCTTGTAGGCGACAGCTATACAGAAGAGCCACATCATCAGGAGTATTTCTTAAATGTGTCTCAAGGGAAAAAGGAAAAGAAATTTTAGATGAAATCCACTCAGGTTGCCGTGGCAACCATGCAACCTCAAGGACATTGGTGGGCAAAACTTTCTGTACCGGGTTCTATTGGCCAACAACTTTGAAAGATGTAGAAGAACTAGTCAGACAGTGCAAAAGGTGCCAAATGTTCACAAGGCAAGCTCACATACCAGCACACGACCTAATTTGCATCCCTCCTGCCTGGCCGTTCGCATGCTGGGGGCTGGATCAAGTAGGACCACTCAAAAAAGGCCAAAGGCGGATTTGAGTACATCTTCATTGCAATCGACAAATTCACCAAGTGGATCGAATACAAGCCGCTCATGAAATACAGTGCAGCAAAAGTAGCCGAGTTTATCCAAGACATCATGCACCGCTTCAGAATACCTAATCGCGTCATCACAGATTTGGGTTCCCCTTTTACAGCCATCGAGTTCAAAAATTGAGCACAAGACTGCGGCATCAGTATAGATTATGCATCAGTTGCACACCCTGAAGCTAACAGACAAGTGGAAAGAGCCAACAGACTCATAGTAGCCGGGTTGAAACCAAGATTTTATGAAGAACTAGAAGATTATGGCTCCAAGTGGATTGAAGAATTACCCAAAGTAGTCTGGGGGCTATGCACTCAAGTAAGCAGAGCGACGGGATACTCACCTTTATTCTGGTCTATGGGTCAGAAGTTGTGCTACAAGCAGACTTGATCTGGACATCCCCAAGAATCAAACAATATGAGGAGGGAGAAGCAGAACACACCCAAAGATTAGAACTCGAGAGTACAAAAGAAGTCAGAGTAAACGCTACCCTTCAGTCAGCTTGATACCTCCAAGGTTTAAGGCATCACTATAATAAAAGTACTCATCCTCGCTCAGTTCAAGTCAGAGACCTAGTACTACAAAGAATACAAAAAACTGATGGGCGCCTTAAACTACTCAGCCCATGGGAAGGTCCTTTCATTGTCACAAAAGTCACCGGGCCAGGCACATACGAGTTGATGACTGAAGATGGAATAGAAGTCAGGAATACATGGCACATCAGCCAACTAAGAAGATTCTACGCTTGAAGAACTCAAGATAGAATTTATGTAGCAAGAGAGCGACATGTAAACAAGATTCATGATCAATAAAATAAAGATGATGTTCCTTATCAACATTTGTCTTATTATGACTTATCCCGAGTTGTTTTCACAATCGGATGAGAGCAAAAGAGCTGAAAAGATGCTTGAGCTTGCTATCCTAAGTTTTTTCAGGCTTAGATGAGAGTAAGTCTAATAAGCTGACACTCAAACCTAACCTGGGTTGTTTTCACGGCCTGAATGAGAGGCAGAGGGTGCTCACCCTATCACGAGTTGTTTTCACAATCGGATGAGAGCAAAAGAGCTGAAAAGATGCTTGAGCTCACTATCCTAGGTCTTTTCAGGCTTAGATGAGAGTAAGGCTGACAAGCTGACACTCGAACCTATCCTAGGTTGTTTTCATAGCCTGGATGAGAGCTAGAGGGTGCTCACCCTATCTCGAGTTGTTTTCACAACTGGATAAGAGCAAAAGAGCTGAAAAGATGCTTGAGCTTGCTATCCTAGGTCTTTTCAGGCTTAGATGAGAGTAAGGCTGACAAGCTGACACTCGAACCTATCCTGGGTTGTTTTCATGGCCTAGATGAGAGCCAGAGGGTGCTCGCCCTATCTAGAGTTGTTTTCACAATTGGATGAGAGCAAAAGAGCTAAAAAGACGCTTGAGGTCACAATTCACAAATTAAGAGCAAAAGAGTTTAAAAGATGCTTGATCTCGCTGGATCTAGAATTCTTCAAACTTGGATCGAGAATAAGTCTGAGTAAAAGCCAAGCTACGAAAGAAGCCCGAGCCCACCAAGACTACTCCTAATACGAACAAAAGCACCGATGCTCGCCAAGGTTCATGATCAACAAACAAGACAGAAAGAAGTCACATAAAGAAAACTTTCATGATCAAAAGACAGAGACATTTAGAAAACAACCAAGTTTTTTACAGTAGTGACATCATGGACAAGACTTTACAAAACAACAAGAAGGAGGCCTAATTCTCAGATTCATCATTAGAAGAAGAAAAATACGCTTTAAGAGTAGAAGCAATCCTTAACGATAGATCTTCAAGATCGGACTCCACCATAAGAAACTACTCGGATTTAAGGAGAAACAAAAGATTTAAGATGATCACAAGAGTTCAAATGAGCATGACATACATAACTACTAGATACATTGACAAACTAACAAGATGGATCTATGACTAGATAGTCCACCCTTCGATCTCCTTTACGCCAACATCAAAGCGAGGGCTAACAACAACACATCTAAGCCGTCGTTAGTTCCTCGTCGGGGACTCGCTACCCATGGACTTGACATCATCGTTATCTTCGGCTACAAGGGCTTCCCAGTCAACTTCATCTTTGGTGGCGAGCGCCTCCCAGTCAACTTTGTCCTCACTGTTGCTACTGAGGACGGTCAAATCTGCCCCCACTGAAGTGGCATCAACAAGAGTGATGGGGACAAGATTGGCCACAGGAGAAGCCACTAGACCGTCCTCCTTCCGCAAAGGTGGAACCGGCGCTAATGTCCCGATGAGCGAAGCCTTCTCCACCATCGGAGCCTCTCGAACACCAAAAGACGATGATGCCAACAACGAAGACGACGATGATGAAGACCTTTCGCTCGACGACGCTACCACAACTGCCGCCCTTGGAGAGCGAACAAGTGACGAACACGGCACCTTACGGACACACCATCTACGGATAAACTTCTTCTTCGTTATTTTGGCTATGGCAAAGATGAAAGTGGCAAAACCATTGCGATGGGGCCGGTTAAATTGGACCAAGTTGTCTCCCCAAGTAGTCCAACAGCCTCCTCAAGATAAGGGTGGAGTTAATTTTTTCTCCTCAAGTTAAATGCGGAGTTAATTTCTTCACCAAAACCAACATGGCGCTTAAGTTTCCACCATTAACTACGCAACGTGACCGATGTGACAGTGGCACACCTTTTTCATGTGGAGCAGCACAACGGACAGATTTCAGATTCCTCCATCCGATATTCAAGTGGATGAGAACCCGCAGAAATAGATTAGCACAAGGCCGAAACAAAAAAAGTACTCTTCATCTGATCAAACAAAGGGCTGCAGGACACAGGGAATAAAGTACAAAACAAGATACAATAGAGGCAGCAAGAGCAACCACGCAAATAGTAACAAGGAACCTAGTAGATTGCCAACCCTGAAGAGGCTAGTTACAGTTGAGCAGCCCAACCGAGTTTTTCTTATTACTAGATAGAAGACAAAACACTTGGGCAATCCTGGAGTTAATCAACCCAGATAAGAGCAAAAGAGCTGAAAAGATGCTTGAGCTCGCCTATCCCAAGTCTTTTCAGGCTTGGATGAGAGTAAGAAAGCTGACAAGCTAACACTTGACCTATCCTGGGTTGTTTTCACAGCCTGGATGAGAGCCAGAGAATGCTCGCCCTATCCCGAGTTGTTTTCACAACCGGATGAGAGCAAAAGAGCTGAAAAGATGCTTGAGCTCGCCATCCTAAGTCTTTTCAGGCTTAAATGAGAGTAAGGCTGATAAGCTGACACTCGAACCTATCTTAGGTTGTTTTCACAGCCTGGATAAGAGCTAGAGAATGCTTGCTCTATCCCGAGTTGTTCAACCTAGAAAAGAGCAAAAGAGCTGAAAAGATGCTTGAACTTGTCCGATCTAAAGAATTTTTTCAGGTCTGGATTGAGAGAACTAATAAGGATTTTCTACTCGAATTGAGAAAACTTTTTTAGGCTTAGATTACAACATCAGAGAAGGATAATAAGGCTACTAAGCCAAAAAAGCTCAAGTTGCAAATCTTATACGACGCTACGAGTACGTGTAAAAACTAAGATTGACTACTCGGATAATTCGCCTAAAAGGACAAAACAAGGCGAAGGCATACATACAGAGAAACAAAAGGAAGCTACACCAAAAGATAAAGAATCTTCATTCAACCAAGAAGAGAATAATATTCTTTTACAAAAGCTGGAGTACAAAAGTCGATTACAATCAAGTCAAGCATTGTCATCGGGAGAAGAAATATTGATACTAAGATTCTCAACAATCCTCTCGGCTAAATCATCGACCTCAGGCTCCACTTTTTCAACAGCATCCAGGTACTCTTGACTCTCGGCTTCCTTTGCAATCTTGGACAAAGGAACCTCCGAAGCAAGAACCCGGACCTGGGCAAGGACATTTCTAGTGCAGAGTTGGACGCATTTCTTCATGAACTCCTAGAAACGGGTCGGCACCTAGAGGATAAACTGAGCCCAAGACTGACCGTCATTTGTCGGAGTTCGGAGAAGGTCGGCTACCGAGCGAAAGGATTTCCACAAGGTGTTCCAATTCTCGGTAGCCGTCGTCAGCTTGCCAGTTAAGACCTCAACAGTTTTTTGGACCTATATAAGATCCCTGTCAGCTCCACGCCTAATCAACTTGGCAAGGGCAAGTTCTTCTTCAGCACGAGTAATTACCTCCTCAGTCCTGTTGTGGTTATTGCGGACAAGTATCTTCATTTCTTCAATACCCTCCGAGAGCTTCCACTTTTCAACATGGAGAGCTAGACCAGGCAACAAAAAAATAAGTCAGCTGAAGGCAAAATTTGAAGACAGAAGACATCAAAAAAGAACCCAGAATACCATCGCACTCCTTCATGGCCTCCATCTTCTCCGAGGCCTCCTGGATGGTAGCCTCCCTCTGCTCTCTTGCCTCAATCACCTAGGCACAGAGAGCCGTTTCCTCCCTCTGGTGCGTTTGACGCTCGTTCTCCATCTCGGCCCAGCAGAGGTTCAGCTCCATCTTCAGGACGCTAATTTCAAAGGACAACTTTCTCTCAGTTTCAAACAAGAAAAAGAAGTCTGTATGGTCCCGAGAGATGGACTAATCAAACAAGACAAAAAGAGAAAGACAAGATGTAAGAATAGAAGAAGTTGAGCAACTGAAGAAAAAGATTAAGGAAAACTTACCTGGAGTTTTTACCCAAAAGAAGTTGCACTAGCTGCCAGGATTTCCCATGCCACAGTCAGCTCTGATAAATGATGGGTGTGTTGAATTCCCGCATCACATTGTCATCTAGACGCTGACTGCTGGTAGCAAGAGCAGCAGAGGGAGAAGTCGGCCGACGCGGAGAAGACAAGACCAAGGCCATATCCTGGGTAGTAGAAGCCCCGACTACCTCCTTAGACGGATCCACCGCCACGGTCACGGTCACCTCTGGAGTCGGTGACTCTGCGGCAGCATGATCATCAGGGGCCCCCGTCTCCCCCACAGCCGCCTCGCCGACCTTATGTTCCGAGTTCTGAGACTCAGTACCCAGGGGTGCACCAGCGGACTGAGAAGAAGCCGACTGGGGGTTGGGGAAAGTCGAGGGTGAGGGCCTGCAAGATGATAAAGAAACTCAACAATAAGAAGATGAACTAGAAGAAGGGAAAACAGAAACAAACAACCTAACTAAGATTCGCTTACTTGGCCATCTTCCTCTTCATACTAATACCCCCAAGCCAAAGTAAAGACTTCGGCGAAGGCATGGTGGCAGCAAAAATAGCATCACCACTCTATGCGAGAGATGGCATGATTGGCGCCTAAGCCCCAGAAGAACTCAGGCTCGACACCCATTACTATAAAGGACAAGGACAAGTCAAAAGAAGTGCTCAAGAATAATAGCAAGAGAACAAAAATACAATGATAACTCACCGACATGTGTCGAGGGCCGCATCATCATCCTCATCCTCCTCACCCTCGAGCAACTCAACCATAGTACCATCTGAGAAAGGAGAAAGTACTCGGTTAAGGACACAAATAAACAACAAATAAGACAAAACATATTGATATGCTCACCTAGGAGCATGCTACCTACAACTTTAGTACCTGGACAAGTACTCGACTGACGAGGCTTCTTGGTGGCAGACACATCGGCGGAAGCATCATCTGCTCGCGCCCTCTTGCTGATACTACGAGGAGCTCGAGGAACTAGACGAGGAACATACTCAACGTATGGGTCGAGTACTGTGGAGGAAACATCAGGAAGGATTGTGGTGGCTTGAAAATTACTAGTTGAAGATGCTCCAGCAAGGTTCTCCCTAACTTCTAGCCTAGCAGGGTTGTCATCGGTGGAGATCGGGTCAACAAAGTTACACCCCAATTCCTACAAATAAGCAAAATGACCAAAGGATAAAGATTAAGAAAGAAAGTGGAGACAGAAAGAACCAATAATGAAGGAAATATAAAGAAAAGTACTCATAGAAGTAAAACAACTCATAGCAGGAGGCAGGTTGTCGGCACGGTACTCAGGGACCGTGTGCAGGACGATGCTCACTCCCTTCAAGATCTTCTAAAGGCGCTCGAGCACCTCCTCATCAGTCAACTCAAGGGCAGGGACCATATGAGAAGGGTCCTCCACCCTAGAGTACTCGAAGCCATAGTACTCTCGCTCCTTCAGAGGCTGAACTCAGTGGCGCAGAAAGCTGGCGATGATCCTGAAGCCGGTCAAGCCTTGCTATTTCAATGTATGTATCCTCTCAAGAAATGGCTTGATCGCCTGGAGCTCATCGCTCATCAAGAGGTTCTTTTCCCAGTGGTCATTGACCATGGGACCAGAACCAGAATGAACATTAAGGGGAGGAATCATATTGGCGGCATAAAACCAGTCGGCACGCCAATCCCTCACTGAATCAACCAAGTCATAATCAGAGAATTGATTTTTATGACCTTGGCGAAACTGGATCCCGCAGCCACCAAAAACATGGGTGTCGTCACTACAGGGTTGGGGTTTCAGATGAAAGAAGTAGCGAAAGAGAGAAAGGGAAGGAGGAATTCCAAGGAAAGTTTTGCAAAGATGAACAAAAACAGAGAGATGGAGGACAACATTGGGAGCAAGATGGTTCAAGGTAATCTCAAAGTAACTAAGGAAGCGATGAAGAAAAGCAGAGGCGGGAAGACAGGGTCTGGCACGAATGAAGGAGATAAAAAGAACAATCTCACCAGGACCTAGAGTTGGGACCCGTTGCTAGCCTAGGGTTTTCCAATCGGCAAATTCCTTATCCTAGATCAGGCCATCGCTAACGAGCTCGTGCAACTGGTCCTCCATCATGGTCGGAGCTGGCCAGATCTTTTGCGCAGCCCTCATGGCCATAAACTCTTGGTTCTCAATCACTAAAAGCGATGCCTCCTCGTCCACAAAGGCCGCCTTGGACTTGCTCGACGACTTCTTCTTGCCCATGAAAAAGCAAAGCACTAGGAACAAATGGCGGCGGTGCTCAGATGACGGCGGCAACGGCAGCGGCGCTCTAGGTGCTAGGGTTTCACAAAGGATAAAAGCTAGAAGGCAAAAGTAGGGTAAGAAAGAAGAAGAAAGGTCCTTAAATAGACTTATAGTGGTGAAAACACAGCCCACCAGGCCCGCTTAACATGGCATGGGAACACAACGGTCTATTTCCCACCATAACTGACATGGCTAAAGTGATGAACGACACACCTTTTCACAACGGTACAATACAACAGGCAGATTTCAGACTGATCCATCTAGTACCACGATAGAGTTGTTATATTACTCAAAAAAGAACTCATTAACCATGAAGCAAATAAGGGTTACCACACTAGGAAGACAAAGAACTCGGCTTTCATAGAAAGAACTCGAAAGTCTCAGAAACAACCAAGGCAATACAGCAGGAGGAAGAACAACAACTCAAAAGACAAGATTCCTTCTAGTACAAATGACTTCAAAAAATACAAGATTACAGATTTTACAGGACCCAATGAACTCGGTACTATGACGAGCAAGGTAGCAACAAGGAGCCCAGAAAGAACACGGCTCTAGAAATGACTACGTGCTCCTAGTTACTACACGACAGAAGACACTCAACTCGGATACACTGTTTTCTTTAAAGGAAGGGGCAACGCATCCAAGATGGATATCAGTAGCATAGCGGGATGTAACAGAACTGACCAATTATATGAAATTAAGTAAGAAAATCACCCGCCAATGCAGACAATTTAGCAAACTTAAGCCCGTATAACCCGGTAGTCCATGAAATCATGAAGGATTTCAAACCAACTCACATACCAGCCAAGATCGTAATAAATTTAGCGGTCACCATCACATAATACATAAATATTCGCATCACAGATACGTCGGAGTTTAAACATAGTTATTACAAACTGAGTTCAAATAGAAGTAGCGGAAGCTATTTTGTTCAAACCACACACACCCACACAGAGTTCAAGTACAGTGCCAGCTGATGATCATCTCCAACAAAAGCATTAGACGAGACGTAAGGAATGACCACGCCCATGGTCCTAAGCATCACCCATCGCAGGATAAAGGCAGTTGATACAGTAGTCATAATACATTTGCTCATCTACAACAAGTGGGAACAAAACCCTAAGTATGAGAAGGTACTCAACTAGACTTACCCGACATAACCGAAAATAAAGTGACACCAAGGATTATGAAGGGCTTTATATTAGGGTAGCTGACTCATTTGCAAAAAGGCATTTTTAGCATTTCAAGAATCTTTCCAAAAGCATTATTGTCAAGTTAATTATTGTTAACCTGTCGACTAAATTTGCACCTATACTAGAGCAAGCATGCGAAGCAAATAATGATAACCAATGATCATTAACAACTTCCATAATGTCATATCCATTATAACTGTCCAAGTGTTCCATCAACATTACTACGATGAAGTAACTCAAGTCAAGTGTTCACTATCCAGTGAACGATAGCGATTTGAATCGATTATTAACCAGTTGGTAATTTATTCCTTACACAAACCTCACTCACCCGCTAAAGTGAGGTATTGGTCACCGAGTCAACTATCCAGGAAAAATCTCAAGTTTGCTAGGAACCACATGTACCCGGGGATCGCCCGACTGCCTTTCAGTCTTATCATCGCGTCCCCATGTCCTACCACACCTACTTCGGTACAGTGCATTGCGGGCAATCCACTCGGTCTGAATAATCTCCCAGCTTCGCGGTCGAAAGGTACGTTATTTGGCTAGCTAAATGTAAGGCATGCGTTCAACATGACCCGAGGCCCAACAACGGTCGGTCCTTTATCGACACAGACGGAAAGCACTACAGTCCAAAATCCTGTAAGTCTTCGTCCGGTCTCAACTTTCAAATAACACTTAGTTATACCATGACTACATAGTTAACCGAGCAGATCTAGGTAACCACCTATAGCTCGCAGGTGACAGGAAATCACCCGACTTCTACCAGTCTAAGCCAGCTAAGCATTGACTTGACTGTGGATACCAGGGTAACAAGGATATAGTATAACAAAGGTAAACAAGGTACAATGCAGCAACGGTTGCAAAACAACTCCTAAACGTAATGCATCAATTAAAGTAAAACATTAATTAATAATTGCAAACTGGGGGAGAAAATTGCTCCGGGGCTTGCCTCTCTCGAAGGAGCTCAGGCGGTGATCGGGGCACTCCAGAAGATCCTCAACGTCCTCCTCGTCTGCTTCGGTCACCTCTTGAGGCTGCACCTCGGGCTGCTCCTCTAGCTCCTCGGGTACTACGACCGGGCTCTCGGTTTGCGATCCTGTATGATGCAGATGCGTAAGTGCTTATGCAAAAGGTGCATCCGATGAAATGAGCACAATGAACATGCTCGCATGCAAGGTAGAGGAGTACGAATTGCTTTAATGGGTAGAGTATAATACAAATCGCATACAAGGTAGTCAACATTATCCAAGAACATGTACTAAAGCACATGTCATCTACTGCATTGTCTTCTACTACTAACATGCTAAATCAACACATCTCATCGAATGCTTCAAAGATACACCAAAGCTTTACTAGGTTCTTAATCATGTATAAAGCATTATGCAATTAAACCCTAATTAATACTAGGTTTGAATAGCAACATCTATTTTTACACCAAAGAAAAATCTTAAAAAACTACAGTGGCTTACTATCATGTAACCTAGCATCCCACAAAAAATTTCATTGCATTTGGACTAATAGAGCTGTCTACACAAAATAGACAAACTGCAGGACAGAAATGCCCTAAAAAATAGTTTATACTACGAAAAGTGTCAAACAACAGATTTAAGCACTGTTTAATAATCTACACAGTAAATAATCACTGTACAAAAATTATCGTACCCATGTTTTATTCATATTTTTCCCTCTATAAAAAATAACAAATCTAGGTAATAAATAGACCTGAACTAGACATCAATAATTTCACACAGAACATGCATAGCATATATTTTTCCCAGAAACTACATCACAAAAGAAAACTAATTCAAGTAGAACCATATTTTTCTGAGCTTTCTATGATTTATTATGCATTTATCAAGAAAATAGCAATTTCAATGATTAAATAAAAACTCTACAGAAAAGTATTTCAAACTTGACATGCAATATTTTTACATCATAGATCTACTCACGAGGGTCACTACAAAATTTATTTCACTATTTTTGGAGCCAAAATGTGTACACAAACATTTTCCCAACTATTTCTTTTCTCAAATAATAAAAGAAAATTAGAAAACAAATCTCTTATTGCCACTGGGCCGGCCCATGGGAACGATCGGCCCACGGCCGCTTTTGGCCTGAGCAGATCACGCGCGAAAAGGGGCGAGTCGGCCCGTCTTGGGGCTTCGGCCCACGGGCATTGCCGGTCCAGCAAGGGCCCGGGAGCGGCCATGGTCACGCCGTGCCGGCGCTCTTGGCCGCGGCAGCGCGGCGGCCGCCAACGGCCAGTGGCCGTCTCTGGTCGTGAGCGGGCGAGACGCGGCGCGCATGAGGACCGCGAGGTAATGGCGAACACGGTGATGCAGTTCAAGGGAAGAGAGGAGGAGCGAGATGGGGTGGAGCGGCTCTGACCGTGATGGCGCGCATGGCTGGTCATGGCGCACGGCGGTGGAGGATTCGCCCAAAGGGGCCATACCCTAGCGTGAAAGATGACGAGTGCGTGCACTCGGGAAGGTGGAGAGTGACACGGAGCCGGATGCAGAAGGAATCGGGGAATGGGGGCTCGTTGGCGGGGCACGATGCCGGCGGGCGGCGCACGGTGTGCGGCGAGCTCCCGCTCGGTTGCTTCGAAGTGGAGAAGAGGTGGCAGGGGAGCGAATGGGATAGGGATGGAGCGGATGGGTGCTCAGACAATGCTTTGAAGGCATGGCTGGTCATAGCGCGGCCGGTCAGAGCGCGGCCACCGCCCATGGCCGTCGGTGCGCGGGCGCCACGTGGCGAGGCGGGCAGGCGACGGTGCGCCCCTGTTGGGCGACGTGCACGGAGGGGGAACGAGGCGCTGCGTGGACCTGGTCCACTAGACCACGGGCGCGCGTGCACATGTGCGAACTGGGCCAGGCCGGCTTGCGGCCGCGGGGCGAAAACGAGGCGCCAGCCCACGAAGGAGAAAACAAGTTTTTCTTTTTATTTTTCAACTCTTTTTTTTCAAGATTTTCAAAATGCAGCAGCTTTAAACCAATTTTTGAGCAAGAAAATGGCCCAAAAATGAAAGTTTCTTAGAATTTAATTCTCCACAACTTTTATTAAGGGACCAACTCAAAATTCTGCATAGATTTTGAATTGGGAAGTAAAAGCTAAATAGGGAGGATTTTTGACCTTTTTCAATGATATTTTCAAAAGCAATTTTTGTCAAAAGTTCGAATAAAAACTTTGCTCCAAAAATTGTGCTAAATCATCCTAGGTGATTTACACTTAAAGCCACACATGTTTTATTAGCCTAACAAGCATAATTAAGGCAAAACAACTCTAAACAAGTGTATGCAACATTCATGTTTCACGAGCATGTTTCATATGTTTCAAAGCATCGTTTCAGTTATTATTTAACATGATTAAGCATGTATGATTATGATGCTTGATGATGCATAATATGCATGATTTGCAGTGCCTAAATGCTTGCGTAACACCGGGGTGTTATAGCCCTCCCCCTTATAAAAATCTCGTCCCGAGATTTGGGTTACGAACCATTTGTTATAAAAATATTCATAAGCTTTTTGTAGATATTCCCCCATTTCCCAAGTTGCATCCCCTTCATCATGATGACTCCACTATATCTTGTATGTTTTCACCACACTATTCTGGGTAGCACGTTCTTTAGTGTCTAAAACACGGACCGGTTGCCCACGATACACCAAATATGATTTGAGTTTAATGCCTCGAGGTTCGATTCTTTCCTTCGGAACACGCATACACTTCTTGAGTTGTGATACATGGAAAACTGGGAAGATGATACTCATGGTCTCAGGTAACTCTAACTTATAAGCTACTGGACCCCTTGTCTCCAAGATCTTGTATGGTCCTACGAATCTAGCGATAAGCTTTCTTTGGACTCCAAACTTTTTCTTCTTCATTGGCGTGACCTTCAGATAAACATAGTCGCCAACTTCAAACACAAGCGGTCTCCTTCTTCTATCTGCATAAATTTTTTGACGTGATTGGGTTGCCTTCATATTTTGTTGAATAATATGAACTTTCTTCTCGGCTTCTTCAACAAAGTCAATACCATAATACTTTCTTTCTCCTAGCTCGACCCAATTCAGTGGTGTTCTACATTTTCTGCCATACAAAGCTTCGAATGGGGCCATCTTGATACTTTCTTGATAACTGTTATTGTAAGCAAACTTAGCTAAAGGTAACCAGGACTCCCATGAACCCCTAGAAGACAACACACAATCTCTTAAGATATCCTCTAGAACGGCATTAACTCTTTCGGTCTGACCATCTGTCTGAGGATGATAAGCAGTACTACGGTTCAAACTAGTTCCCAAGCCTTTGTGTAAATGTTCCCAAAAATGAGCCGTGAACTATGGCCCTCTATCAGATACTATAGTCTTTGGTATACCATGCAACCTCACAATTTTTGAAATATACTTCTCGGCATATTGAGGTGGTCGATAATCTGTCTTGACAGGTAAGAAATGAGCAGTGTTTGTAAGACAATCCACAATCACCCAAATTGAAGCATGTCCTTTTTGAGTAGTGGGTAAACCTGAGATGAAACCCATACTTATATAATCCCACTTCCAACTAGGTACAGACAAGGGCTGCAACAAACCGGCAGGTTTCATATGAATAGCTTTCACCCTAGAACACGTGTCACATCGGGCAACATAGGCTGCAACTTCTTTCTTCATCTTGGTCCACCAATAACGATGTCTTAGTTCTTGATACATCTTACTACTTCCTGGATGGATAGATATCTTAGAAAGGTGAGCTTCATCCATGAGTTTATTCTTATGCTCTCGATCCTTGGGAACCACAAGACGGTCGTCGAACCACAACACGCCCTGTTCATCCACTTTAAAGTACTTAGACGGCTCTTCTTTTATTTTCTCTTTGATGTGAAATATTCCCTTGTCTATTTTCTAACCTTCTATTATCTTACTCTCCAAAGAGCAACTAATTTGAATACTATGTAACACAGCAGGATGCATCAGATCGAACCCATCTTCAAATAACGGCTGCATATTCAAGCAATGTGACTTTCTACTCAAAGCATCTGCCACTACATTGGCCTTTCCAGGATGATACTGCACATTCAAATTGTAATCTTTGATCAATTCTAACCATCTTCGCTGTCTCATGTTCAGCTCTGGTTGGGTAAATATGTACTTAAGACTCTTGTGATCTGTGAAAATATTGCACACATTACCAAGTAGATAATGTCTCCAAATTTTTAGTGCATGTACCACTATAGCAAGTTCAAGATCATGTGTCGGATAGTTGACCTCGTGCTTTCTCAATTGACGTGAGGCATAAGCAATGACTCTTCCTTCTTGCATAAGAACACAACCTAATCCAGTTTTCGATGCATCGCAAAACACATCAAAAGGTTTCTCAATGTCCGGTTGTGCTAGAACTGGAGCAGTGGTCAACAGTTTCCGCAAAGTGTGGAAAGCTGCTTCAGACTCCTCTGTCCACACGAACTTGTGATCTTTCTTTAGTAGACCTGTCATTGGCTTGGCAATCTTCGAGAAATCTGGTATGAATTGGTGATAATAACCAGCTAATCCTAAGAAACTTCTAACCTCAGGAACTGTGGTCGGTGCCTTTCAATCCATAACCTCTTGCACCTTACTTGGATCAACTGAAACTCCATTTTTTGACAGAATGTGACCAAGGAAAGGAACTTTCTTCAACCAAAATTCACACTTGCTAAATTTAGCATACAGCTTATGATCTCTAAGTCTGGTCAAGACAATTCTCAGATGCTCTTCATGATCCGTCTCGTTTTCTGAGTACACCAGAATGTCATCAATGAATACAATCACAAACTTATCCAATTCTGGCATAAAAACTGTATTCATCAAAAACATAAAGTATGTAGGAGCATTTGACAAGCCAAAAGACATGACAAGATACTCGTACAACCCGTATCTGGTGGAAAATACGGTCTCCGGTATATCTTGGGGCCTAATCTTCATCTGATGATAACTGGATCTCAAATCTATCTTGGAGAACACCTTAGCCTTTACTAACTGGTCAAACAGAACATCAATATGAGGCAAGGGATACTTATTCTTGACGGTTACAGCATTAAGTGGCCTATAATCCACGTACATTCTCAACGTGCCCTCTTTCTTCTTCACAAACAAGGCGGGACATCCCCATTCAGACTTGCTTGGCCGAATAAACCCCTTTTTTGACAACTCTTCTAGTTGCTTCTTCAGCTCAACTAATTCATCCAGAGGCATTCGATAGGGTCTCCTTGAAATCAGAGCTGTTCCGAGGATTAACTCAATTCCAAACTCAATATCCCTATCTGACGGAAGACCAGGTAACTCATCTGGGAACACATCCGGAAACTCGCACACTACCGGGATCTGATGAATAGGAATAACTTCAGTAGCACAGGTCACACTTATAAGGTCCGTTCTCTGAGGCAATGGTACTTGGAAAGTACCCTCACCCTGGGGATCCTTAAGGGTAAGTACCTAACTCCCTGTATCTATAACTACTCCCCAATCCTTCATCCAATTCATCCCTATAATGACATCCAGAACTAGTCCAGGCATAACTGTCAAGTTCACTTGAAACTTTCTGCTACCTAATTCAAGGGTTGCCCCTCGAACCATCTGATTGGTCAAAACATCAGCCCCCGCTAAACTTATACGGTAACCATAACCCAATTCTGTGCAGAGTTGTTTATGTTTCCTTGCAAATGCTTGACTCATAAAAGAATGCGATGATCCAGAATCAAATAGAACAACTGCAGGGTGTTGATTAACAGGAAACTTACCAGCGGTTATGGGCTCTCCCTTAGGAATCTCATCCACAGTTGTACTATGCACTCTAGCAGTATAGGTCTGCTGCTTCTTCTTGGGCGGATAAGGACAGAACCTTGAAAAATGGCCGGGTTGATCACAATTGTAGCAGGGTCCCCTCACTGTACCAGCAGATCCCACGGCTCCCTTGGAACTGCCCTGTCCCGCAGTTGTGGCTGCCTTGTTGGACTGCACTGCCATCTTGTAAGGCTTTTGTGGTCCCCTGAAATTCTAACCTCTCTGCTGTGGTGGCCTGAACCTAGCGCCAGGTGCCGATGGACGATAGGGAGGATGACCTCCCGCAGGTGCTCTAGCTTGGGACAGACCACCCTTTAGTGCTCTCTTGCGAGTCTTGGCTGTGGTACTAGCATTGTTATTCTTTTCCAGCTTCAGACAATCCTTGATGAAGTCGTCGAATCTGGCACGGGTGTTGGTACCCACATGCTTCATCATCTTTGGATTGAGTCCTCTTTTGAAACTGGCAATTCTTTTAGCATCGGTGTCAACCATGTCGGGGGCATAACGACACAAGTTGTTGAAGGCATGCAAATATTGCATCATCGTTTTGGTGCCCTGATTCAATGCTAAGAACTCTCCCAACTTCATCTCGGTCAGCCCGGGTGGAATATAAACCCCACGGAAGGCCTCAGCGAACTCTCTCCACATAATCTGAGCATTTGGAGGGAAAGTGGTGCGATGGTGCTTCCACCACATTCCCGCTGGACCTTGCAACAGATGTGCAACGTATTTGGTCTTCAGTACCTCAGTCAGCCTCAACACATGGAATTTATCTTCCATAGTGTTGATCCATTCTTCAGCATCGAGTGGTTCTGTTGCTTCCTTGAATATTGGTGGTCTGGTGTCCATAAAATCCTTGAAGTTGTTGTACTGATTCACCCCATTGCCACCACCCTGATTGTTATCGCATTGGGCATTGTTGGCAATGGTATGCAGAAAATCCTCCATGTTCTTCTGAGATTGTTCAGTGTTGCGCTGACTCCCGAGCAACTGTGCAAAGAACACCTCCGGAGTGAGCGGGGGAGGAGGTGGCAAGTGCAGTTCCGGGTGGGGCTCATTGTTGTTGACGTTGTTTCCACCACTACCACTTGCCCCAGCACCATTATCACCTGTCTCAGCGGCCTCATAAGTGGTACGACGAGTATTTGTCATCTGCATATTTCAGCAACAAGTAATGATTGAGTGAAGCTGTAATAATTGTGAGTGAATGAAAAATTATGCCGTACTAAATTCACTAGAGAGAATAAATTCATACAATAAAACAGAGGCACAATAATTGCATCTCAATTAAAACAACATCACTAATTAAATTACTTCGAATGCAAACATCACGTCCATACAACCAAATTGTCAGCATACATACACTAGACTTTTATGCGTTCAGATATCGCATTACTAACCAAGTTCCAAACACATGCCATGTCTCATAAGTTCAAAACAAGTTACATTAGGTTACATGCCGACAAAAGAAGGTCACCGTGACAGGACCTAAAACACTAGCACAAGGCAACTAGCCTACTCCTCGGGGCCGTCGTTGGGGTCAGAGACATCACCATCGCCCCCAGGTGAAGCTACAGGCTCGTCCTCGTCGTCGTCGTCGATGTCCATGCCAGCGGCGTCTGGAGGAGCATAGGGGCCAGCCCCATTGTAGAGCGCGTGAAACTCCTCGTGCAGGTTGACGTTGTACTCCTCTAGCTCATCGACCCTCTACAACAGAAGATCCCTCTCGTTCCAGGCTTCATTCCTCTCCTGAACCAACTGTCCAATCATGCAGTCTGCATTGTTGTTGGCTTGAGTCAACGTATGCACCCGCTGCATAGCACCATCACCTCTCTCTATAGCCTGGTCCCACTGTAAGCTCATATCAGCCAGCTGCTCCTGCAAACTAGCTATAGCACGTGCCTACTTCTTCTTTTGCTTTCTTGCTATGAGCTTATCATCACCACGCAAGCCAGTCAAAGTCTAATAGGTACACTCAAGACCCTGATATGCTCTGATAGCGGCAAACATAGCACTCATAGCGTGGTTGTCGCTAGCTTGTCCCTCATCTGGACCTCTGACCAAAGCACTTCCCTGAGGCTGAACCCAAATAGCATCTCGAGGATCACCCCTAGGAAAGGTGCCAGCTAGGGCTACTGCAGGCTCATTAGGAAATCTACTCATAATGTCCCTGATGACACGGATAGCTGCTCCCTCTGCACCCTCAACAGGAGTGCGACCTCCAAACTCCAAGTGCCAACCATCCCACTCTGGAGCATCACCAAGAGCAAGAACTATGATCTCTACCACTGCAAGTCCATCCTCTGCTAACTGGCTCTCATTCCAAGAGTACACCGGCTCCTGACCCTCTGGGTACCCCACATCATGGAGCACTCTCCAAAGCAAGGTCGGCATGCCAAACTCGCTCAAGAAGGTGTCCGTGGTGCGGGGCTCCCTTAGGGCCAACTGACGTCGAGGTGCTCTTCCTCCGGTGGACTTACAGGCAGTCTGCTTCGTGCGAGCCATCTGTAGCAAAAGTTTTTATTACCCCGTGAGAACAGATTTTAGGTGATACAATTTTTATCAAAATGAGATAATCAATTTATAAGGGGAGGAATGCATGACATGAATGAAATGCACAAGTAATATGATGTATGTACGTGCCATACGTTCTCACAAACTTATGAAATAAATGATTTCTAGCAATGAATTTGGTGGCATACAAATGATCTCTCATATACGTAACTAATACGTTCTACACGAAAACGTTGTTATGTACCTGCAGAAGATTCATTTCAGCCCAATTCCCAATGAATGCATAAAAGCAGTAAATTTATCTACATGCTCTACATGAATCCCCAGATACGTGTACAATGGTAGTAACTACCCGAACCATCGTCCGATTGACGGCATCGCCTCAAC
Organism: Saccharum spontaneum; assembly: GCA_022457205.1. Classification (NCBI taxonomy): domain Eukaryota; kingdom Viridiplantae; phylum Streptophyta; class Magnoliopsida; order Poales; family Poaceae; genus Saccharum; species Saccharum spontaneum. Next base: position 48,309,511 of record CM039608.1, read on the forward strand.
GGACGGAACACCCACACATGCGACACCTTTGTAAAACATGCGTAGAACATGTATTTACTCTAGCATCATATAAGCACTATCCCTAGATCGGCGGTGTATCTGATCATGCTCTCACAACTCACACTTACCGAGGCATAGAGGCAAATGATCCATACTCTACCACTCAAATAAGTGGCACTCATACAATAGCACGCCGTGTGAGCAACGAAAGAGAATAACGATGCAAGAACCCCAAGTCAGTACTTAATTAAGCCACCTAGAGTCCTTAACTGGGCATAAAGGATATGACCACTAGCACACTCTTTAGTTTGGAAATCGCATTTTACAAATGCCTTTTTTTTAAATACACTTGTGAATAGTAACACGCTAAACCTTGCTCCGATGCCAGCTGTAACAGAACCGACCAATTATACGAAATTAAGTAAGAAAATCACCCGCCAACGCAGACAATTTAGCGAACTTAAGCCCATATAACCTGGTAGTCTGTGAAATCACGAAGGATTTCAAACCAACTCACATACCAGCCGAGATCATAATAAGTTTAGCGGTCACCATCACATAATACATAAAAGTTTGCATTATAGATACATCGGAGTTTAAACATAGTTATTACAAATCGAGTTCAAATAGAAGTAGCGGAAGCTATTTTGTTCAAACCACACACACCCACACGGAGTTCAAGTACAGTGCCAGTTGATGATCATCTCCAACAAAAGCATTAGACGAGACGTAAGGAATGACCACGCCCATGGTCCTAAGCATCACCCATCTCAGGATAAAGGCAGTTGATACAGTAGCCGTAATACATCTGCCCATTTGCAACAAGTGGGAACAAAACCCTAAGTACGAAAAGGTACTCAGCTAGACTTACCCGACATAACCAAAAATAAAGTGACACCAAGGATTATGAAGGGCTTTATATTAGGGTAGTTGACTCATTTGCAAATAGGCATTTTTAGCATTTCAAGAATCTTTCCAAAAGCATTATTGTCAAGTTAATTATTATTAACCTGTCGACTACATTTGCACCTATACTAGAGCAAGCATGTGATTAAGCAAATAATGATAACCAATGATCATTAACAACTTCCATAATGTCATATCCATTATAACTATCCAAGTGTTCCATCAACATTACTACGATGAAGTAACTCAAGTCAAGTGTTCACTATCCAGTGAACGATGGCGATTCGAATCAATTATTAACCAGCTGGTAATTTATTCCTTACACAAACCTCACTCACCCGCTAAAGTGAGGTATTGGTCACCGAGTCAACTATCCAGGAAAAATCTCAAGTTTGCCAGGAACCACATGTACCCGGGGACCGCCCGACTGCCTTTCAGTCTTATCATCGTGCCCCCGTGTCCTACCACACCTCCTCTGGTACAGTGCGCTGCGTGCAATCCACTCGGCCCGAATAATCTCCCAGCTTCGCGGTAGAAAGGTACGTTATTTGGCCAGCTAAATGTAAGGCATGTATTCAATATGACCCGAGGCCCAACAACGGTCGGTCCTTAATCGACACAGATGGAAAGCACTACAGTCTAAAACCCTGTAAGTCTCCGTCCGGTCTCAACTTTCAATTAACACATAGTTATACCATGACTACATAGTTATCCGAGCAGATCCAGGTAACCACCTATAGCTCGCAGGTGACAGGAAATCACCCGACTTCTACCGGTCTAAGCCAGCTAAGCATTGACTTGACTGCAGATACCAGGGTAACAAGGATATAGTATAACAAAGGTAAACAAGGTATAATGCAGCAACGGTTGCAAACAACTAATAAACGTAATGCATCAATTAAAGTAAAGCATTAATTAATAATTGCATGCTGGGGGAGAAAAATGTTCCGAGGCTTGCCTCTCTCGAAGGAGCTCGGGCAGTGATTGGGGCACTCCGAAAGATCCTTAACGTCCTCCTCGTCTGCTTCGGTCACCTCTTGAGGCTGCACCTCGGGCTACTCCTCTGGCTCCTCGGGCACTACGACCGGGCTCTTGGTTTGCGATCCTGTATGATGCAGATGCGTAAGTGTTTATGCAAAAGGTGCATCAGATGAAATGAGCACAATGAATATGCTTGCAAGCAAGGTAGAGGAGTACGAATTGCTTTAATGGGTAGAGTATAATACAAATCGCATACAAGGTAGTCAACATTATCCAAGAACATGTACTAAAGCACATGTCATCTACTGCATTGTCTTCTACTACTAACATGCTAAATCAACACATCTCATTGAATGCTTCAAAGATACACCAAAGCTTTACTAGGTTCTTAATCATGTATAAAGCATTATGCAATTAAACCCTAATTAATACTAGGTTTGAATAGCAACATCTATTTTTACACCAAAGAAAAATCTTAAAAAATTACAGTGGCTTACTATCATGTAACCTAGCATCCCACAAAAAATTTCATTGCATTTGGACTAATAGAGCTGTCTACACAAAATAGACAAACAGCTGGACAGAAATGCCCTAAAAAATAGTTTATACTACCAAAAGTGTCAAACAACAGATTTAAGCACTTTTCAATAATCTACATAGTAAATAATCACTGTACAAAAATTATCGTACCCATGTTTTATTCATATTTTTCCCTCTATAAAAAATAACAAATCTAGGTAATAAATAGACCTGAACTAGACATCAATAATTTCACACAGAACATGCATAGCATATATTTTTCCTAGAAACTACATCACAAAAGAAAACTAATTCAAGTGGAACCATATTTTTCTGAGCTTTCTATGATTTATTATGCATTTATCAAGAAAATAGCAATTTCATAGATCTACTCATGAGGATCACTACAAAATTTATTTCACCATTTTTGGAGCCAAAATGTGTACACAAACATTTTCCCAACTATTTATTTTCTCAAATAATAAAAGAAAATTAGAAAACAAATCTCTTATTGCCACTGGGCCGGCTCGTGGGAACGATCGGCCCACGACCGCTTTCGGCCTGAGCAGATCGCGCGCGGAAAGGGGCGAGCCGGCCCGGCTTGGGGCTTCGGCCCATGGGCATTGCCGGTCCAGCAAGGGCCTAGGAGCGGCCGTGGTCACGTCGTGCCGGCGCTCTTGGCCGCGGCAGCGCGGCGACCGCCAACGGCCAGCGACCGTCTCCGGTCGCGAGTGGGTGAGACGCGGCACGCATGAGGACCGCGAGGAAATGGCGAACACAGTGATGCAGTTCAAGGGAAGAGAGGAGGAGCGAGATGAGGTGGAGCGGCTCTGATCGTGATGGCGCGCATGGCCGATCATGGCGCACGGCGGCGGAGGATTCGCCCAAAGGGGCCATACCCTTGCGTGAAAGACGACGAGTGCGTGCACGCAGGAAGGTGGAGAGCGACGCGAAGCCGGATGTAGAAGGAATCAGGGAATGGGGGCTCGTTGGCGGGGCACGACGCCGGCGGGCGGCGCACGGTGTGCGGCGAGCTCCCGCTCGGTAGTGTTGGAGATGAGCACTAGCATCTTCATGTGCCTTCCCACAAAACTGGCTAGCTTGTACCATGTTGTTCAACGCCAGCTTTAGCTCAAAGTTTTGCTCAATATCTGCCGCAGGTCCAGTCCGAATGTTAGCATTAGTTGGAGCTGAGACTTCGCGGAGTGACTTATTTGCCATAGCGTCGAACTCTAGTGTTAAGTTCTGAAATATGCTTGGTTGGCCTTCTGAATCAGAGAGTGGAGCTTCAAGCTGGGATGATGATGTTTTTGCTTGAACTCTCTTTAGCTTGGCTCTAGCACTCCTGAATAACAATTCTGGATTATCGATGAAATTGTCTGGATGGCCAAACCTGCTCATACATAACCCTGTATATGATATATAAATAGACAGAAGACAAGGGTAAGGCTATATGAGAAGAGAAAGACGATGGTTTCTCGATCACATTAGTGGATGCAAGTGATGGTTCATTATCCTTTGGATAGCAATTCAACCTTCCCCGGCAACGGCGCCAAAAATGCTTGTTGGCATTTCTTAACATCACTTAAGCTAGGTTGTGGTATTAAATAAATGCAAATGCTCCTCAAGAAATAAATATGAAATCCGCAAGCGCACAGATAATACTGATGTAGCATTTTAACCAGGAGTAAACCAGGTATCGTTATTTATATTTTACCACTAGGAAGGGATGCTAAGGATAATGAATAATGAGCAATGAGCAATACTGCATATGCTAATGGAGAGCATAACCATGTCTTTATCTCTCTTCTCATACAGGGTAAGTGTCACAAGATAAATAATATATGAATGATAATAAAGATAACTGATAAGCACATAGCCATATAATGATAAACATCTCAATAGACTACTCTAGATATATAGCACTAGCATGGATTAGGACGAACTATCGGGATAATCCTAAGTTATTCTAACTATAAAGTCAAAGCATACGATGATTAGTGCAATTACACTTGGCAATCATGGCAAGAACAGGTTATATCTACGCATAGTGATATTACTAAGGAAGAAATAGAACATAGCCATAACTTCCCTGTAATAGTTGTGCTCTGCCTGCCCTATACTCGGGAGGTGGACTACAGAGGACTCAACAGGACTGTCACTCCCGCGATCTACCACACGATCCAGAATATAGGGTACAATCGTAGGTAAATACGGTATAGGCACCACGCCTAGACAAAGTTTACCACTTACCCATGATATCAATAAGTAAGCGCTATACGATCCTATACTTGAATATAAATCTGATCGAACTATGCCAAGCATATAATCAAAGTAAACTAAGAACAATATAATTGAGAACATAAGCAAATAGAGCAAAGTCATATACAATATGATAGAATAGACTAAAGTTATATTCATACAAATGATGAACTAGATAATATAATATAAGAACAAATATAAAAGTAGGAGAGAATTACCAAGTATTCTCCGACACATCCGAAAATCAAGCAATGCTTGGCTCCTTCTAGTTCTAATCCTATGTAGCTATGCTAAACTAGAGATCTAATTGAGATGGTGGCTCTTGGGCTTCTCTGAATAATGAATTCCTTCTTGTGTTGGCTCAAAATTAGGGTTTCTCCTGGGGCCAGGGGCCTTACTTATATAGCCCTTTAGGAAGCACCACAGCCATTGGATCAAACCGACCTTGATGAACGATTATTATTGATCCTCAAAGGCGGTGGAGGCATAATCCGTGAGGTTGACCATGATTGGCCACTAGAGGGGGGGCAGGCGCCCAAGGGAGAGGGGCGGGCGCCCCTGCTGTGGGCCCGTTTCATCTCCTGTTTGTTTCTAGAGTCTTCTCGTATCTTTCACATTCTAGAAAAGTTATGTATAGCCCCTTTGTCTCTATGTAAATCTGACATGTGGGTCTCCTTTACTTATTTCCTGATAACCCCCTACAGAAATAGATATTCACCAAAACTCATGGAATTCTGTCAGTGTAACCCCTATATCTAGATAGTATTTATATTTAGATCATTTCTCATGCGATGTTGACGGTTAAAAATGATACTTATCTACCGTCAACAATGAGCCTGATCTTGGCGTCGGGAAACATGCCCTCGGTGACGCTAGTCATAGTGGTTTGCGCCACTACGCAATGAAGTGTGGGACTGATGAGCTGGAGATTGATCTTTACACCAGTCCTGACCTCCACGGGTGTAATCTTGTTGGAACTGAGGAGGAGTGTCGGTTCTTGGTGGGTACCTGTTGACACCTCTAATGCCACCTAAGCTAGGTTGTCATCCCCAGCATGACACCAAAGGTGCTGGTACTAAAATATGCAAATGCTCCTCTGAAATAAATATGAAATCCGCAAGCGCACAGATAATACCAATGTAGCATTTTAACCGGGAGTAATCCAGGTATCGTTATTTATATTTTTACCACTGGGAAGGGATGCTAAGGATAATGAGCAATGAGCATCACTGCATGTGCTAATGGAGAGCATAACCATGTCTTTATCTATCTTCTCATACAGGGTAAGTGTCACAAGAAAAATAATATATGAATAATAATAAAGGATAACTGGTAAGCACATAGCCATATAATGATAAACATCTCAATAGACTACTCTAGATATATAGCACTAGCATGGATTAGGACGAACTATCAGGATAATCCTAAGTTATTCTAACTAAAAAGTCAAAGCATACAATTATTAGTGCAATTACACTTGGCAATCATGGCAAGAAAAGGTTATATCTACGCATAGTGATATTACTAAAGAAGATATGGAACATAGCCGTCACTTCCCTATAATAGTTGTGCTCTGCCTGCCCTATACTCGGGAGGTGGACTACAGAGGACTCAACAGGACTGTCACTCCCGCGATCTACCACACGATCCGGAATATAGGGTGCAATCGCAGGTAAATACGGTATAGGCACCACGCCTACACAATGTTTACCACTCACCCATGATATCAATGAGTAAGCACTATACGATCCTATACTTAAATATAAGTCTGATCGAACTATGCCAAGCATTAATCAAAGTAGACTAAGAACAATATAATTGAGAACATAATAAAATAGAGCAAAGTCATATCCAATATGATAGAATAAACTAAAGTCATATTTATACAAATGATGAACTAGATGAATAATATAAGAACAAATATAAAAGTAGGAGAGAATTACCAAGTATTCTCCGATAGATCCGGAAATCAAGCAATGCTTGGCTCCTTCTAGTTCTAATCCTATGTAGCTATGCCAAACTAGAGATCTAATTGAGATGGTGGCTCTAGGGCTTCTCTGAATGAGATGAATAATGAATTTAATGAATTAGGGTTTCTCGTGGGGCCAGGGGCCTTGCTTATATAGCCCTCTAGGAAGCACTATAGCCCTTGGATCAAACCGACCTTCATCAACGACTTTTTATTAATCCTCAAAGGTGGTGGAAGCAGGATCTGCGAGACGGAGCCTGATTGGCTCTGTGGCCTAGGCGGGCGCCCATGTGGTGGGGGCGGGCACCCCACCTGTCAGCCCAAACGGCCCTCCCCTTCGAGGGGGTGCCTTCTCGAGTCTTCTAGAGTATACGTTTTCATAGTATGGTTGGTTTCTCTCTATGTAAATCTGACATGTGGTCCTCCTTTGGTTCTTTCCTGATAACCCCCTGCAGAAATAGATATTCACCAAAACTAGTGGAATTCTGTCAATGTAACCCCTATATCTAGATAGTATTTGTATTTAGATCATTTCTCATGTTATGTTGACAGTTAAAAATGATACTTATCTACCATCAACAAACTCCCCCAAGCTTACCTTTTGCTCGTCCCTGAGCAAAGATAGGCTCAGTGATGGATCAGGAGTTGCTACAATACTTTCACACCTTACAGGTACATATGCGTTCAAACAAGAACTCTCCTCCGGATTAGAATAAACTATTCTGATGAAAAACTTACTCATATTACCTTCCACCATGGGGCTTGTAGCCATCACTTGGGTCTTGAGTAGTTGAAAGACAGAACGGTCAAGTCAAGCGCCATGTTTCAAGCTCTTTGATCAACTATTATTCCGGAGTTTTGTAAGATTTTCAAAATAAAACTTAGAGATTCCTATGTAGGACCCTTCCAAGTCTCTCCTTTGTGGTATTTCTGGATCCTTTCCAAGGCATTCATGGTGTATGCCTTTTCTCTCCTCTCAAAATATGTGGTATTTTTGGTAGCATAGTAACATTATGCCTTCTCTCTCTCACCCTACTTCTAAAAGGCTTATGTGGAGCTCATAGGTGGGGAGACAGCGAAACATATATTGTTATAAAGTCATATCAAGATATGGATCCAAAGGAGTGAGTCATAAAGTCAAATCAAGATATGCATGTGTCTTGGGCTATATGGTAAATGGTAAATAGAATAGAAGTGGTTATAAGGGGTAAAGGGATGATGATGGTGAATATTTAGCTCCTTCGGGAAATTTTCTCATATACCTCTCTTAGAAACTTGAAGAATTTGAGGAGAACTTGGGCTTCTAAATCTCTTTCTATTTTGAGTGGGACATTTGTCCTCTTCTTCTTCTTTTTTTATTAGAATACCCAAGTTTCTTTTGGAACACAATAACAAGAGGTAGCATAACTAGATATTTGGAGCTTTATTGACTAGCAAGGGATAAAATGGATGATAGGAATATTTTTGCAGTTCACGCCCAGTGTAAGAGTAGAACCATTTTCTGGGTGGATCTAAATGAGATATATATGGATTCGTACTTCCAGGGTAGAAGCATAATATATGGGTGGATATATATGGGTGGATATGGATGCGTACTTCCAGGGTAGAAGCAGCATGTATAGGTAGAGTGTATAGGTGGATCTCGATTTTAACCGCATGACCAGTTCCTAAGGATCGACACAGCCTAACCATACTCAATGCTTCACAAATAGTAAATATGAATGTAAGGCTTCCTAATCTACAAGCATATATATGGCTGTGGTAGGAATTTAAACTCTCGTCATACAGGAACTCATCATGTAGTAAGTTAATTTTCAAAAGATAAATTCTCCAGAACTCTAGTATCTCTAGGAACATGATAGATAGCAGCTCAAAACCTTCCCATATCATATCCATCAACTACCTAGACTTAGATCAAGCATTTGCTACCCACAAGTTCAGGTTTAGAGCAAATCTTAAATCAAAACCATTGTATCCAAAACTCGGAAGAGTTCAAGGCTAAAAACTAAGTACTTGAAAGGAATTACGGTAGAGCAATTATTCATCATTTCCATATAAGAGTTTATTCTAGGGGTTCACTTAGCAAGATGAAGCTTAGCACAATCTCCTATATTTATTTATCAAACTTAAAGATTATATAGAAAACATATATATGTATAAGAAAACATTTATTTGGGTTTCTATAGGTTATGCATCTTTTTATTTTATTTCATATATGAAAACAAAAATAAATAGGTAGATAAGAAAATACTTAGCTGGATACATGGGAGATGCTCTCCCCCAAGCTGGATGTTGACATAGTCTCTCTTGATGAAGCTGGTAGACAGTGAAGGTGTCCTTCCCCTCATCGGAGTGCTTATGATGATGATTGTTGAGACAACGCTCTGACAGGGAACATATTGTCTTTTTTGTCTGTTTGCTTTCCTTGATCCTTCAAATTCTATGAAGCTCAAATAGACAACAAAGCTTGTGGAACTTGATTAAGTGTTAGTGATAAACCTCTAAGCCTTGAGTGTCTAGAACCTCTTAATAGATATATCTTTCTAGCAGGATCTCTTGTACCATATTTTTATGTTTTTACATTTTTATACAATGCAAGGAATAAAATGATGAATGCTTCTTTATTTTATTTTTATGTCACCACAGCAAGTAGACTTATGGGTTTTATGCCACAAATTTATTTGCATGGGGCTTAGCAATTTTATAATGCAATGCAAGACATATTTATTTTCTTTTCTATGCAGAAGTAAAGTGTAACTAAACATGTAATGAAGAAAAGTAAATATGATGCAGAAAATTAAATGTAAAACTAAAAAGAAAAAAATATTGATAACTACCAAGTTGCCTCTTGGCGCGATGTTCGGTGATTTGGGTCCTCCGAACAGATCCTCTTATTCGCTCTAATCATTCTGGGACACCTCGGATGGATCGAGTGGTGCTTCTAATTGTGCTGAGTCTGACATTGAATTAACCTTTACTTTCCATATATGTTTTGTTGGTGAGGTTGACTTTGAGGAAAGAGTTGGTTGCACCATCTTCTCTTCTTTATTCTCCATAGTGACTGGTTCACTTTCTATTGGGGGTACAACTTCCTCCTCAAGATACATCTTTTCTTCAGGATATCGATCTTTGTATCTTGATACTTCTCCTTGATAGTCAGCCCATTCATCCTTGGGGATCTGATTCTTCTGGGTGCGGTTGCGATGCCTTCTTCTGGTTCTGTTCTTCTTGCGTTCTTCATCAACTATACAATTATTATTGAAATAGCAGCGTACCTTCTCTGAGGGAAATTAGAAATGTACTTCTCATGTTGCAAGGTAGATAATTGCCTTGGTGGTGCTTAGGAACGGTCTCCCTAGGATGATCGGTGGATCGTACTCATCTTCTCCCATGTCGATGACTAAGAAGTCAGTCGGGATGAAGTGGTCATCAATTTACATAGGGACATTCTTCGCTATTCCGTCCATGAAGCAAAATGATTGGTCTGCCATCTGTAGCTGCGCATAGGTTGGGTCTAAAGGCATAGTACAATATAGATATTCATAAGTTACCTTGGTCATTATGTTGACGCCCGATCCAGTGTCACAGATAGCTTTCTGAAAGGAGCTTCTGTTGATTGTGCATTCAATGGTTGGGACACCTGGGTCGTCTCTCTTGAGCAGATATGGGGACTTAAGCTGATGATCATGCTCTCTGTGGACTGCAGTGATCATTCTCACTGACTCCATCTGTTGTGGCTTCCTATTCTTGTTCTTGTTCTTATTCCTCCGATTGTTCTTCTTCTTTGGCTCATAGGGATGTTGGGGATGTGCAGGGAATTGTAAAACTTTGTCCTTGAAGAATAAGGTCTCTCTTGCCTTTGATGTTGAAACAGATCTTGGCAGTGTTGGCGTACATGATAGCTCCAGCGGTGTTCAAGAACGGTCGTCCCAAAATGATGGGCGACTTCTCATCACCACCTGTCTCTATTACTACAAAGTCTGTAGGAACATATGAGCTGCCCACTCGTACACATATATCTTCTAGAATTCCCTTGGTGTAGCAAAGTGACTGGTCTGCAAGCTGCAAGCACATGGTTATGTATAATAAAGGATAATTAAATATTTTGTCATAGATTACCTTAGGCATGATGTTGACGCTTGCACCAAAGTCACAGATAGCTTCATTAAAGTTCATGCTTTCAATGGAGATCGGGATGACAGGTCTTCCTGGATCACCTTTCTTAATCGGTAGAGTCTCGTCGTTCCATCCTTTGGAGATAGGGTTACTCCAATAACTTCCTGCATTAAATATGTCTACAAGATTTACAGTTTCTAGATCTTCCGGTTGTCCCAGAATTTTACCTTGGTTAGCAGGTACAATATTGGCAAGCTGTTGTTACTGAGATTCTAGCATCTTATTGAAACTGAGCTGATTCTTAATGGCAGTGGAAAAATTATCCATTCTATTATTAATTGTTTCTAGTGTTTTATCAATGAATGCTAATTTCTTAGACAGGTTATCTATTAACTTTCCTTGATTAAACACTAACTCTCTCAGAGGTGGTTGATTGAAAGAATTATTACCTTGATAATTACCTGGGTAGTTACCTGAGTAGTTAGGCCTTTGCTGTTGATTCCAACCTTGATTCTGTTGAGGACGGTAGTAGTTGTTATTGTTATTGAGGTAGTTCACATCCTCTTGTAGCTCTGGGCAATTGTTCCTGAATGCCCAATGTCTCCACACTCTTCACAAGTCATGCGGGAATCATAAATGTGTATGACTTCTTTCTTCTCTCCGGCTCTCTCATCGAGCCTCTTCATAAGCAGTTCCATCTTGGCAGACAACATGTCTACCTCCTTCAGCTGGTGCATACCTCCACCTCTCTTGCGGGTTTGAGTTCTTTCTTCGTTCCAACTTTGTTTGGACGCCATTTTCTCCACAAGAGCTGTGGCTTGATCGATTGTAAGTGATAAGAATGCTCCTCCAGCGGCAACATCCATAGTCTCACGGGTGCTATTAGTAAGCCCGTGATAGAAGGTCTACATAAATAGCCAATTCTCCATTCCATGATGAGGACATTCTAGGATGTAGTCTTGAAAGCGCTCCCATGCTTCTGGGACTGACTCATCATGTTGCTGCTGAAAACTTGATATCTTCCCACGAAGAGCATTTATCTTGCCCATGGGAAAGAACTTCGCCAGAAAATTGGTGGAATAGAGTGCCCACGTAGTATTCTTTTCCTTATTCGCATAGAACCACTACTTCGCTCTCCCCAAGAGTGAGAATGGAAAGAGACGAAGTAGTATGACATCTCTGAGGACATCCTTGATGGTGAAAGTGCTGCAGATCTCCAGGAAGTGTTGGAGATGAGCACTAACATCTTCATGTGCCTTCCCACAAAACTGGCTAGCTTGCACCATGTTGATCAACGCCGACTTTAGCTCAAAGTTCTGCTCAATCTCCACTGCAGGTTGTCACACCCCAAAATTGGTTGTGCTTAGAAAACACTAAATAAAATAAATAATTTCAATATTTGAATAAATTTATTAGATAAGTTAAGTTGCTGCTAATTTAAATATAGAAAATTATGGTTTTAAACTTTTCCATATTAATTTGATAATGTGGTGTTTGTGTGATGCTTGTCTTTGGTATTGGTGAGTGCTATTATTTTTAAATTACCATAGGACGACGTTTGCTTCTCACCGGAAAACTTTTTGGCATTTTCAGGATTTAAAATTTCAATTTTTGTGAGCTTAATTTTTTTCCTTGATCTCTTCATTTATCTTTTTATGAGCTCAAACTCATTTAGTTGAGTTCCTTATCTTTCCAAGAGTCTCTAGGATTTTTCCTATGATTTTTCTGAGCTGCGGGCTATTTTTCACGGCCAAAAAGGTAATTTTAGATTTTCTGGAATTATTTTTATTCGTGAAATTAAAATAATTCTAAAATTAAGAAATTCCGAAAAGTTTCCAAACACTAGACCTATATATATGCCGGTGTTCTCCTCGACACGCTGATCGCACATCTAAAAACCCCATCGCGAGCCGCCGCTCGTAGCTCTCTCCATCTCTCGCCGAAGTTTGCCATATACAGCTTGCATTCCGACGAACTTCCGGCGAAGGTTCGACGAGCTTTTCCGGCCACGTTTCTAATCTCCAGCGAATTCCGCTTCCACTCCAAGGTTCGTCTCGTCGTTCTCTACACCGGCACGCTTTTTATTTCGTGAATCCATGTCCGTTTCATTGTTTCCCTATCTCATCTTCTTTTTATCTCTGGCGAACCTCACCGTGGCTAGTCCTTTGTTCTCTGTTTCAGGCCATGTCCGGCCACGGCTGAGCCCTCCTCGTCTTGGCCCTAGAGCCGCCGCCCTGTTCACCCGCGTCTCGTGTCCCATCCTCACGTTGTGCCGCTCAGGCTACCCTGTAGCCGTACGTGCTGCACGGACGTGCGTCGCCACCACCTCCACAGGTTGGCCCGTGCCCACCACCTTGCCGGGTCCCACGCGTGGGCCTGCGCCGCGCCCTTGCTAGTCGGCCGGCCGAGCCGCCCTAGCCCTGGCCGGAGCCCTGTCCCTTTCCTGTGTGCAGTGCAGCAGCAACCTGTGGCGATGGAGGTCATGACGTCTGCACCGAACCAAAGGTAGAAGAAAACATATTTACAGTTTTGCCAGCTATCGTTTTTCCTCCGCCGTTTATTCGTTTTACGTCCGATTTGAGTAGTTCTTGTTGTGTTAGGTTCGTATAGTCGCGCTCTACGCGGTAGTACCAACGTTGGTCATGTCTCACAATTATAAATTTATTGATTTAAAAACTTTTTGATTAATAATTATTTAAACGCTGTTAATTAGAAAATAACTAAGGGTTGTAATTCCATTCGCGTTGTGTCGTGTTTGTGTTGACGTAAACTATGTATTAGTAACGATGTTTATCATGTCACTTGATTATAAATTTGTTAAATTAAATAGTAATTAGATTAGTATATTTATTTAATGGTTTCCTAATTAATTAACAATAGTTAATTCGTTTTAACTCTGATTCAATTCGTTTGAGTTGTGATCGTGCTGACCAAAGCTACATGTTAGTAGGAACGTTTAACCTATCCCACCTCATTGAATTTTATAAGTTAGATATTAATTTGATTTATGCTTGTGTAATTGAGTTTCTAATTAAAAGCAACACGGGTTTATAGTCCAGTCTGTCCTAAATTAATGTTAATCTAATTAATATTAAACTAAATGTCTTTTGAATTATAAGATGCTTAGTTCAACTTTGAAACATAAGTGATTTCATTCAGTTGGCACATGTTTTTCTATATACCATTAAATATTAAATTGATTAATGTACTTGTATCTATTTTATAATTAAAATTTGCTTAGTCTAAGTACGTTGCATATATGATAAACTTGTGTAGATAATTTCACATGCACTTTTCTTTTATAAAGTTAATGTTTAGTTTGATTAAATGATACATGCACGTTTACAAATAAAATACGGCTAGTTTCAACTTGGCTTTTCAATTAAAATATTATTTGACTAATCTGAGCTACTATTTCACATGGTCTTGTTTAATTAAAATGAATTAAGCATGTAGCATTTTCTTTTCTATTGTAATACATAAAACTCCCAATAGCCGCTACATCACTTCTTGTATTCATTGTTAAATATTAATTCGATTAATGGGTACATAACCGGTTTTCAATCTAAAAACAACATGAGGTACATTTCGATTTTGTATATGTAAATAAATGTTAAAATAATTAGCTACTAACATAAACATATTTTTAATTTGTAAATTGCCTAGGCTAGCACTTTGACGTGCATTTGGATGCTCTCACAAAATTATTTCTTTTGCAAATATAAAAGCATAACTTGCTTAATAAAATATTGTGTGGGAATATTTATAAAATATATAAACTATGGTTAGTTTTAACTCGGTGTTGAGTCCAAATATGATTTGTTTAATTTGAACTAATTATTTTTCTATGATCTTGTTAGCTAAAATAAATCAAGTATGTAGTGGTTCCTTTTATAATATAAATATTCCGATAGTCTTTTTTTCTTTTTAACGATAGTTTCGTTATCGATGTTTCTTGTGTTCTCGTGACCGTAGCCGGTAGCTCTCTTTTAGTACGCTATTTTCTCTTGTGTGGTGTATTGTTCTTAGTTGTCCCTATTTATTTGCTTGTATGTCTGTTAGTGTGCTGGGTTGCTGTGATCTACGAGTAGAAGAAAGAATATCCGTGAGTGCCGAAGATCCGAAGGTGAAGACCAGAAGCTGAGTGCCAGAAGTTGCAAATGAAAGATTAAGTTGAGGCTTTTCAGAGCAAGTTGCTTTGGGAATAAAGCATGTTCTAAGATAAGTATAGCATGGGACTATCCTTGTTACCTATACACTAAAAATATTATTCATATGCATGTGTCTACCTTGGCAACCGTAGAGATTTATCCTAGCGATTGATACCTTGATTCCTTGTCAACCTTGGGGATGCATTTGGGTAGCTATTGCTAGTGCTTAATTATGAACAATGATCTTGTAATTTGATTAATGGATTAAGCAATCAAACATTAAGATGATTTTATTACTGTTGAAAAGGGGGCTAGAGCAAGGGGTTATATTGTTGCTCTGGTTTCTCTCCATAAGGACTTATTTGTATATGATTTATCCGGGACATATAGTAAAGCTATGAGGGCTATATGGCTCTGGCTCTAGTTATTCAAGAGACCTTTTCTAGCTTGTTAGTGGTTACCTTAATTTCGCGTAAGAATGGCTGGCCACATTGGGTGTAGGACAGCCTCTAGTCTATGAGTATAGCCAAGAAGGAATTGTGTCATTTGAAAAGGGGTTCCTACATCTGCCTGCCGAGTGAATCTAATGACCCTAACTTGTTAGACGAACTCTTGAATGGCTTTATATGGTTTCTTGTGTTTAGGGATTCATGACCCCTTAGCATATGGAAATCATGACTCATAGTGAAAGTGTATACCTCTGTGTAGAGTTACAAACTGGTATACTAGCCGTGCCCACGGATATGGGTGGCCTTGGAACATCTACAGATAGTTGATCACCATTGTTATATCATGTTTTAATTACTGTTGATATTATTATGCCATGATAATGCTATTTCATTATTCTTATTACAAATGATCATTGATTCATTAATGGGAATTGGTTCATCTTGATGCTACTCAATTGCCAATTATAAAATGAATAAAAGCTAAATGCAGTCAAACAGTGTCTAGCCTTTTTGTGCCTCATGAACCATATGTTATACTTGTTGAGTCTGACATGGACTCACTCTTGCTGGTTCCACCACACTCCAGTATGTAGTAAGGTGCTACTTAGAAGAAGGATAAGGTGTAATGAAGTATCTAGAAGTATATCTGAAGTGCTTGGCTTATGGAGCCACCAGTCAGCCGTCCCTGAGAGGAATGGAGCCTGAAGTTTAGTCATCATTCCACGATACTCTGATGTAAGTATTATTATAGCTATGTGTACGTTAAATAATTAACATTGTTTTTGATATTTTTTTATTCTGACATATGTGTGGACTTTCTGGGCGCACGTATGACTGACCTGGTTTTGTTCTTTAGAAAACCGGGGGTGACACCGGTCCAGTCCGAATGTTAGCTGTAGTTGGAGCTGAGAACTCACAGAGTAACTTGTTTGCCAAAGCGTCGAACTCTGGTGTTAAGTCTCGAACTATACTTGGTTGGCCTTCCAAATCAAAGAGTGGAGCTTCAAGTTGAGATGACAATGTTTCTGCTTGAACTCTCTTTAGCTTGGCTCTTGCTCTTCTGAATAGTAATTCTGGATTATCGATGAAGTTATCTGGACGGCCAAACCTGCTCATACATGTAACACCCTAAAATTTGCTTCTTTCAAAATAGATGCAAAGTGATTTAATTTTGCATTTTAGTGCTCATGAAAACATAAGAAAATAATATTTTTCATTACATTAAAATTTATCATAGGGTTTAGCAACATTGTGTGTATACATGCTGGTGCATATGATTTGATGTGATGTTTGCTTATTGTTTCTTTATGTGTTGAGGGTGAGCAAAGTCTTTAAATGCATTTAGTAGGTCGATCTTCCTTCTCTAGCAAGCCTTTATCATTTTCTGCAATCAAATTCCATGTTTCTCAGCTCAAGTTTTCGTTTGGAGCCTCTCAAAATCTTTTCTTTGTAACCCGAATCACTCCTTTCAGTTTCTCGTCCATCAATCAATCTCTACAAATTTCTCGGGAATTTTTCCAACTTTTTCTGTAGCTTGTTTTCACTTGTCTGTCAGCATAATCTAATTTTTAGATGCTCCAAAATTACCTTTTAGTGAGCTCCAAATACTTTATTTGGGTTCCTCATGTTCCATAATGTCTCTGGAAAATTTCCCTGAATTTTCGGAGCTTTCGGAGTATTTTTCGCGGCTTAAATAATAATTCTAGACTTTTCTAGAATTATTTTATCCACGAAATTAATTAATTCTGAAAATAATAAATATCTCATTTTCCACCAAAGCCCGTGTGCAATTATCCTAAATGTCCATTCATTTATTTACTAATGGGCTTTAATAATTAATTAGGCCTATTAGTAAAGATGGATGGTGCAACGTTAATTAGCACCATATCGCTAGTTGACATGGAGGTGAAGAGTTTTTCTCCCTATATATACGTACCTACCTCTTGGGCAAAGCACACCAAAACTACCATAGAGAAGCCCCTAGTTTGGGAAATCTCTCATGTAGTAAATTAGATTTTTTTCTCCTCTTCGTGTCATCGCTGGCCAACTCCGATGACTTCTCGGTCGAGCCGATCCTGCAAGCTGTCGCCGCAGCCGTGCACACAGTCTGAAGCCCCACCGGCGTTCGCGACCCGCTGCCGATTTCTGCGTCGAGGTGAAGAAGCCGTAGGTGCCCTTTGTCCTCTCTCTTTCGATCTCTATGTTGCTCAGCCATCGCCGGTCTTCGCAGGAAGCCGACGCCCGACCTGTGCCGAGCTCCACGTTGCCGCCGTCGATCTCACAGTTGAAAGCACCGCAAGCCCTCCATTCTCTTCCGTTGGAACCACAGGTTCATGCCGCAACCCTGCTCATCCCTCGCTCTTCCATCCTACGATATTGCAAGATCATCAAGAACAGACAGGCAGGGAAGAACACGCCGTCGACGCTGCTGTTGTCCTCTGGTGGCAGTCATCAGTTGTCACCCCTTTGAACCTGTCTTTTGGTTGGCTGTGATCTGAATACGCTGCCGCCGGACCTTTGGGTCTGTGCATGGTTGGATCAAAACAAGCATCACAGCTTCGTCATCTTTACTGCTGGCAATCGATTCACCGTTCTCACCACGCATTTAGGTGAATCTTCGTGACTCCCTTTTGTTTTCTGTTTCCCATCTAGTTAGTTTCACCACTCACAGGCATGCTTTATGTTCGACGCCGGCTACCAAAACTGCATGCATCCAGTGCAACAACCCGTAGACAGTTCAGAGTCTCCAAGTCAATCTATCTGTTATCAAGAAAACCCATGATCATTACATTTTATTCACGAGGGAGTCGTACTCTTTTTGACAGAATTAAATTTACGGACATGCAAGCATGTTGCTAATGTCCTCGGCGATATCAGCTTGCTAAAAATTATCTTTTCCAATGCACGTTGAGTAGGCTAGCTATCCTCGATGATGTCAGCACTCCATCATTCTCATGTCATATATGCATTCTTTTCTCTTCTAACAAAAATATACAATTCTAGCATATCCTTGTTGGTTACGTTGTTAATGACATCTTGTTGATGATGCCACATATACCTTTCTCTTTTGCAGCCAAAATACAATTCGAATATATATATATATATATATATATATATATATATATATATGTCATCACATGTTTTTCCTTTTTGCAAAGTCAATGTTTAAATAAGAAATATTATGAGACATGTTTGTAAATAAAATATGACTAGTAACTTTAATCGACTTTTCAATTATAATGTAAATTGACTAAATTAATATATTTCACATGGTTTTGTAAGCAAAATAAACCAAGCATATAGTCTTTGCTCTTATAAAGTAAATCTTTCGGTAAATTGTTCCTTTTTCACCGTAGCTCCGATTAGCGTGTTTTTCGTGGCTTGTTAGTGGTAACCTTTATGGCGTAAGAATGGTTTGACGAATCGGGTATAGTGCGGCCTCTGTCCTTATGTGTATAAGCTGCGCGTCATTGTGCCATTTGGAAGGGGGCTCTACATCTATTTGCCGAGTGAATCTAATGGCCCTAACTTGTTAGACGAACCTTTGAAAGACTTCATAGTGAACCCTGGCGACCTTCCTTGGAAGTGGGTCAACAGATTAGCTACCTCGGGTAAAAGGGTAAATCACGACTCACAGTGAAAGTGTACAACCTCTGCAGAGTGTAAAACTGTTATAACAGCCGTGCTCACGGTTACGATTGGCCTTGGACCCTTACAGAATAAATGATGACACTGATGATAATGATAATACTAATGATATTGATGCTCACTAATGATTATTGCTTCTTGCTATACATTATTCTCGTTTACATGATCATGAGGTTATTTGGTCTTATGTTAAACTTGTTGCTAGTCAATTGCTAAAAGATGACTCACTAAAAGCTATTGCAGTAAACCCGTGTCAAATCTTTTGAGCCTCCTGAACCCCATGATATATTTGCTGAGTTCGACATGGACTCACTCTTGCTATTTCCCACACCTCAGGATAGTGTCTGGAGTTTTTAGGCTTGTGATCAACCAGTCAGTTTGTTCCTGGAGTGAAGTCTACACCCGGTGTTTGGAGTTGTCTTTCCGCTGTGTTGCTCTCTAAGGTATATTTTATACTATTGCGTTATGTTTATTAAGCATTTGTCTCTTGATATTACACTTATCTGCGGCTATATGTGAGATTTGACTTCTTTATTTCACATATAGTGTATATCTGGTTTTGTCCTTAAAACTGGGTGTGACAGAGTGGTATCAGAGCAATGTTGACTGTAGGATGCAAGCCTAGTAGAAACTGGTCGTTATAAGGTTTAATAGTTGCCACTAAAATCCTTGTTCTATAGACCTTGGTATTTTTTTTTCTATACTATATCATTACCTTGTTATTCATCTCCACCTTGTTGCTTATATAAAAAAATCTTATGCTCATCCTTTTCATTTTTTTTTTCTATACTATATCATTACCTTGTTATTCATCTCCACCTTGTTGCTTATATAAAAAAATCTTATGCTCATCCTTTTCCTTGGTTTGATATTCTTTTAGAATCTCATCTTACCGCCTTCTTGCGTAATCAGAAGAAGAGCTTTAGGAATCTTTACCTTTAATATAAAGAAAACGATAGCATTGCAAGTTGAGTCAATATTGAGTTGTGCTCCTATATTGCCTTGTTGGATTGTCATTATGCCTATGTTTGTTTTGGATCTTTGTAATGATTGCAATGAATTTGTGGATCCCACAATTTCATTTAGATATAGGCTTAAGACATAAGGATTAATGAATAGATAGTAGGGGTGGTTTTTCTCATCTCTGCAGTTTACTGTTTTTCACAACGGTCTGTGTTCATCATGAGATATCTCCAAGTCTAGAAGTCCAAAGATCATGATAATTTTGTAAGAACAACTATGCTTCTTTGTATTTCATTTGCCGCCGGAATCACCCCGATAGCTATTATGGTTTGGGAGTTATGAAAATCACAAGACGATGCAACTGCGCTGCCTGAACCCTGGAACAGTTTCTGTTGGGCACTGTGTTCGACTACCTTAACTACAGAATATGGGAAAGTGTTCTATACAAAAGTTGCAGAGGATTTCATAAGATTTTCAACCATGTAAGGCGTGTCATCATATGAATTTTGGAACTCGATATGTAACTGTTGCAAGATGCTGCATCTGTGCTGCCAGACTTTCTGGACAGATTTCATGTCTCACTCTGAAACCATATTTTAAAATCAGAATCTGGGGAAGTGATCAATAACAAAGTTGTAGAGAATTTGATAAGATTTCAAACGGTATAGGCCATAACTGCATCGGATTAACGGAATCGGAGTTAGAGCTGTTTTACTAAGCTGTTGTTCTTCATCTTGCGAGGAAATTTCAGATTACTTGTTTATAACCTTGCTTATGAGTTTCATTGGGATGTCAGCACGCCTTTATGCTAGTTAACTCATCTAAAAGGAGGTGCAAGCTACCCTTTTGAGTCCCCTAGTTCATCTCATCTTAAGGGGGGTAGCCGAGTTAAAGAAGTTGCAAGTTGTTCAAACATTCCAGTGCTTCACTTGGAAGAATCGGTTATCCCCACGGTGGAGAAGTCACTATCGAATGCAGACATCTTTTCTCAGGATTGATGACTAGTTGGATCGTTTACAAGGAGCCCGTGTATTCAATAGGATTGATCCTAGGTTCGAGCTTTCACCACTTGGAAGTTCAATCTTCACCATACCCAGGATGAGTTGGCGGTGATGACATAGGAAGGAGATATTGGACATCTACCATTGGTTCTACGGAGACTCAGAAAACCTCAATGTTACACCAAGCATGACGAGTAAGTTTTGACTGAGGGAAGTTCTCTTCTTGGTTAGTTTATCGCTAATGGTGGAATTATAGAGAACTCAAGAAGGTCGTGACGTGTTGAATTGGAACCCACCCAAGGATGTAGGTGTGACTCGGAGTTACCTTGGAGTAGTGAGATTCTATTAGAGGGTCATTGGAGGCCTTATAATCCTGGACATAAGAGTGACATCTACGTGGATCGTAAGAATCTAAAGGACATCTTCACAAAGTTGGTTTTGAGCTTGTGACTCATCATCATTGGATTAATTATTTTTTTGATGCAAATCATTGGATTAATATTGGTAAGGATTACGACTGGGAAGTGTGTAGCCTAGAAAACAAAAGTCGTTGCCGATGCCCTTAGCAAAGGAGAGTTATGCTAGAAGATTCGGACGACACCATGGACTAAGAGTTGTGTTTAAGAGTTGGGCAATTTAACCTGAGTATAGACTCCAATGTTGTGGATTTGGCAATATGGACTATTAAGGATAATCTAAAGTGATTCGTCAGAAGAGGATATATATTGGCACATGAAGAATAGATTAGGCTTTCTAGTTGGAGATTGTGCATCTCAAGGTGGCCCTTAAGAGAAG
Organism: Saccharum spontaneum; assembly: GCA_022457205.1. Lineage (NCBI taxonomy): Eukaryota > Viridiplantae > Streptophyta > Magnoliopsida > Poales > Poaceae > Saccharum > Saccharum spontaneum. Next base: position 48,331,271 of record CM039608.1, read on the forward strand.
TACTAGGAGTTACAATATGAAGGACAAGTTCGCAGTTTGAAACATTGATTTATTTATGGTTCTTAATATGAAAAGAGAAGTGGCTTAATAAATAGGGCTACCTGAAGGTTTGTTCGGAGTCCCAATCAACATCTTGGAAATGGTTGAGCGAGTTACTTGGAGAAAGATTATTAAAGTGTGCAAAGTAAAGTGGAATCCCTATCAAGAGGATGGAACTACTTGAGGAAGAGAAGAAGATTCAATGGCGAAGTAGCCCTATCTCTTTGATCACCATCTTCCGAATCTCGAGGATAAGATTCATCTTAAGGGGGTAGAATTGTAACACCCTAAAATTTGCTTCTTTCAACATAGATGCAAAGTGATTTAATTTTGCATTATAGTGCTCATGAAAACACAGGAAAATAATATTTTTCATTACATTAAAATTTATCATAGGGTTTAGCAACATTGTGTGTATACATGCTGGTGCATATGATTTGATGTGATGTTTGCTTATTGTTTCTTTATGTGTTGAGGGTGAGCAAAGTCTTTAAAATGCGTTTAGTAGGTCGATCTTCCTTCTCTAGCAAGCCTTTATCGTTTTCTGCAATCAAATTCCATGTTTCTCAGCTCAAGTTTTCGTTGGAGCCTCTCAAAATCTTTTCTTTGTAACCCGAATCACTCCTTTCAGTTTCTCGTCCATCAATCAATCTCTACAAACTTCTCGGAAATTTTTCCGACTTTTTCTGTAGCTTGTTTTCACTTGTCTGTGAGCATAATCTAATTTTTAGATGCTCCAAAATTACCTTTTAGTGAGCTCCAAATACTTTATTTGGGTTCCTCATGTTCCATAATGTCTCGGGAAAATTTCCCTGAATTTTCGGAGCTTTCGGAGTATTTTTCGTGGCTTAAATAATAATTCTAGACTTTAATAGAATTATTTTATCCACGAAATTAATTAATTCCAAAAATAATAAATATCTCATTTTCCACCAAAGCCCGTGTGCAATAATTCTAAATGTCCATTTATTTATTTACTAATGGGCTTTAATAATTAGTTAGGCCTATTAGTAAAGATGGAGGGTGCAACGTCAATTAGCACCATATCGCTAGTTGACATGGAGATGAAGAGTTTTTCTCCCTATATATACGTACCTACCCCTTGGGCAAAGCACACCAAAACTACCGTAGAGGAGCCCCTAGTTTGGGAAATCTCTCATGTAGTAAATTAGATTTTTTTCTCCTCTTCATGTCATCGCTGGCCAACTCCGACGACTTCTCGGTCGTGCCGATCCTGCAAGCTGTCGCCGCAGCCGTGCACACAGTCTGAAGCCCCACCGGCGTTCGCGACCTGCTGCCGATTTCTGCATCGAGGTGAAGAAGTCGTAGGTGCCCTTTGTCCTCTCTCTTTCGATCTCTATGTTGCTCAGCCATCGCCAGTCTTCGCAGGAAGCCGACGCCCGACCTGTGCCGAGCTCCACGTTGCCGCCGTCGATCTCACAGTTGAAAGCACCGCAAGCCCTCCATTCTCTTCCATTGGAACCGATCGCCGGTCTTCGCAGGAAGCCGACGCCCGACCTGTGCCGAGCTCCACGTTGCCGCCGTCGTTCTCACAGTTGAAAGCACCGCAAGCCCTCCATTCTCTTCCATTGGAACCGTAGGTTCATGCTGCAACCCTGCTCATCCCTCGCTCTTCCATCCTACGATATTGCAAGATCATCAAGAACAGACAGGCAGGGAAGAATACGCCGTCGACGCTGCTGTTGTCCTCTGGTGGCAGTCATCAGTTGTCACCCCTTTGAACCTGTCTTTCGGTTGGCTGTGATCTGAATACGCTGCTGCCGGACCTTTGGGTCTGTGCATGGTTGGATCAAAACAAGCATCACAGCTTCGTCATCTTTACTGCTGGCAATCGATTCATCGTTCTCACCACGCATTTAGGTGAATCTTCATGACTCCCTTTTGTTTTTTGTTTCCCATCTAGTTAGTTTCACCACTCACAGGCATGCTTTATGTTCGACGTCGGCTACCAAAACTGCATGCGTCCAGTGCAACAACCCGTAGACAGTTCAGAGTCTCTAAGTCAATCTATCTGTTATCAAGAAAACCCATGATCATTACATTTTATTCATGAGGGAGTCGTACTCTTTTTGACAGAATTAAATTTATGGACATGCAAGCATGTTGCTAATGTCCTCGGCGATATCAGCTTGATGAAAATTATCTTTTCCAATGCACGTTGAGTAGGCTAGCTATCCTCGATGATGTCAGCACTCCATCATTCTCATGTCATATATGCATTCTTTTCTCTTCTAACAAAAATATACAATTCTAGCATGTCCTTGTTGGTTACGTTGTTAATGACATCTTGTTGATGATGCCATATATACCTTTCTCTTTTGCAGCCAAAATACAATTCGAATATATATATATATATATATATATATATATATATATATATATATATATATATATATATATATATATATATATATATATATATATGTCATCACATGTTTTTCCTTTATGCAAAGTCAATGTTTAAATAAGAAATATTATGAGACATGTTTGTAAATAAAATATGACTAGTAACTTTAATCGACTTTTCAATTACAATGTAAATTGACTAAATTAATATATTTCACATGGTTTTGTAAGCAAAATAAACCTAGCATATAGTCTTTGCTCTTATAAAGTAAATCTTTCGGTAAATTGTTCCTTTTTCACCGTAGCTCCGATTAGCATGTTTTTCGTGTTTATGTGTTCGTAGCAACAAGTAGGTTAGTTTTTAAATTTCTTTAATTGTTTGATGTACTGTTCTAATTATTATTCATTGTTTGTTTCGTGTATGAATGCATGGACGCTTGTGTGGTGCTTTATGATCTTGTCTAGTCGGTGAGCTTTACGTGGTGATCAAGAAGCAGTTCTTTGGAGGTTACAAATCTACAGAAAGAAGGATCTCAATTTAAGGCAAGTATAGCATAAGATCATCCTTGTTTCCTATTCACCTTTAATACATTTAATTCATGTGCATGTGTCTACCTTGTTACCACTAAGGATATCCTAGCTTTTGTATCTTGTACCTTGACACCCATGGGCCATTGCATTGAGTAGTATTTATGCTAGTGCTCAAGATAAATAACCATGATCTGTAACTTGACTAATGGTATATGCAATAAACGTTTAAAAGATGCTTTATAGCAATATGGCTCAAGAGGGCTAGAGCATATTAGGTTGTTTTTATGGTGCTCTAGTTTCTCTACATAAGGACTTATCTGTAAGCGAACATCCGGGACTTATAGTACAACTGTGAGGGCTATATGGCTCTGGCTTTAGTCAAGTATGAGGACCTTTTTCTAGCTTGTTAGTGGTAACCTTTATGGCGTAAGAATGGCTTGATGAATCGGGTATAGTGCGGCCTCTGTCCTTATGTGTATAGGCTGCGCGCCATTGTGCCATTTGGAAGGGGGGCTCTACATCTGTTTGCCGAGTGAATCTAATGGCCTTAACTTGTTAGATGAACCTTTGAAAGACTTCATAGTGAACCTTGCCGACCTTCCTTGGAAGTGGGTCAAGAGATTAGCTACCTCAGGTGAAAGGGTAAATCATGACTCATAGTGAAAGTGTACAACCTCTGCAGAGTGTAAAACTGTTATAACAGCCGTGCTCACGGTCACGAGTGGCCTTGGACCCTTACGGAATAAATGATGACACTGATGATAATGATAATACTAATGATATTGATGCTCACTAATGATTATTGTTTCTTGCTATACATTATTCTCGTTTACATGATCATGAGGTTATTTGGGCTTATGTTAAACTTGTTGCTAGTCAATTGCTAAAAGATGACTCACTGAAAGCTATTGCAGTAAACCCGTGTCAAATCTTTTGAGCCTCGTGAACCCCATGATATATTTGCTGAGTTCGACATGGACTCACTCTTGCTATTTCCCACACCTCAGGATAGTGTCTGGAGTTTTTAGGCTTGTGATCAACCAGTCAGTTTGTTCCTGGAGTGAAGTCTACACCCGGTGTTCGGAGTTGTCTTTCCACTGTGTTGCTCTCTAAGGTATATTTTATACTATTGCGTTATGTTTATTAAGCATTTGTCTCTTGATATTACACTTATCTGCGGCTATATGTGAGATTTGACTTCTTTATTTCACATATAGTGTATGTCTGGTTTTGTCCTTAAAACCAGGTGTGACAATACATTACCCTGTATATAATATATAAAATAGACAATAGACAAAAGACAAGGGTAAGGCTGTATGAGTAGAGAAGGATGATGGTTTCTCGATCACATTAGTGGATGCAAGTGATGGCTCATTATCCTTTGGATAGCAATTCAACCTTCCCCGGCAACGGCGCCAAAAATGCTTGTTGACACCTCTAATTCCACCTAAGCTAGGTTGTCATCCCCAGCATGACACCAAAGGTGCTGGTACTAAAATATGCAAATGCTCCTATGAAATAAATATGAAATCCGAAAGCGCACAGATACTACCGATGTAGCATTTTAACCAGGAGTAATCCAGGTATCGTTAGTTATATTTTTACCACTGGGAAGGGATGCTAAGGATAATGAGCAACGAGCATCACTGCATGTGCTAATGGAGAGCATAACCATGTCTTTATCTATCTTCTCATACAGGGTAAGTGTCACAAGATAAATAATATATGAATAATAATAAAGGATAACTGGTAAGCACATATCCATATAATGATAAACATCTCAATAGACTACTCTAGATATGTAGCACTAGCATGGATTAGGACAAACTATCAGGATAATCCTAAGTTATTCTAACTATAAAGTCAAAGCATACAATGATTAGTGTAATTACACTTGGCAATCATGGCAAGAAAAGGTTATATCTACGCATAGTGATATTACTAAGGAAGATATGGAACATAACCTTCACTTCCTTGTAATAGTTGTGTTCTGCCTGCCCTATACTCGGGAGGTGGACTACAGAGGACTCAACAGGACTGTCACTCTCGTGATCTACCACATGATCCGGAATATAGGGTGCAATCGCAGGCAAATAAAGTATAGGCACCATGCCTACACAATGTTTACCACTCACCCATGATATCATTGACCAAGCGCTATACGATCCTATACTTGAATATAAGTCTGATCGAACTATGCCAAGCATATAATCAAAGTAGACTAAGAACAATATAATTGAGAACATAATCAAATAGAGCAAAGTCATATCCAATATGATAGAATAGACTAAAGTCATATTCATACAAATGATAAACTAGATGAATAATATAAGAACAAATATAAAAGTAGGAGAGAATTACCAAGTATTCTCCGAGAGATCCAGAAATCAAGCAATGCTTGGCTCCTTCTAGTTCTAATCCTATGTAGCTGTGCTAAACTAGATATCTAATTGAGATGGTGGCTCTAGGGCTTCTCTGAATTAGATGAATAATGAATTGAATGAATTAGGGTTTCTCCTAGGGCCAGGGGCTTTGCTTATATAGCCCTCTAGGAAGCACCACAGCCCTTTGAAAGGATCAAGATGCCCAAGAGGGGGGGTGAATTGGGTTCTCTAAAAATTAATTGCAAGAATTAAATCCTACAAGCCGGAATTCACCCCTAGTGCCTACTTGTGTTCCTAGAGATTCTACCAAGCAATGAGAGTAAATACGAGAATGTAAATACTTGAAAGTAAGGGCAAGGAACACAGCGATGTTTTTCCGAGGTATCGGAGAGTCGCCACTCTCCACTAGTCCTCGTTGGAGCACCTGCGCAAGGGTGTAGCTCCCCCTTGATCCGCGCAAGGATCAAATGCTCTCTACGGGTTGATTCTTCGACACTCCGTCGCGGTGAATCGCCCAAAACCGCTGAAAGTCCCTAGTTTGGTTTTGGCTAATTGATGAAACCTAGGACTAACCTTTGTATCTAAGTGGATGATTTAGATAAAGGTGGTCATTGAATATGAGACATGACATTGACTCATATGACCAAGATGGTGAAGACCAAGATGAAGCTTGGCTCGATGGATTGGTTGTGAAGGTGAAGGGCAAGTCGAGGCTTCGAAGCGAAGGACCATGCGATGGTGAAGCTTGAGCAAGACTTGGCGCCGACGGACCGATGCATCGGTGAAGAGCAAGTGAAGTAAAGGTCGATGGATCGAGACGGTCATGTGATGATATGAAGTGGATCATATCATTTGGAGAAACAAAATGGGCTCAAGGCAAAGGTATAACCATAGGGCCATTTTGTTTTACACTCAAGACACCATAGAGGGTGTGAGTGGTTTAGGGTCGATAGCCGAACTATTAAGAGGGGAAGTCTTATCGGTTATTCGACGCACGGGTGCCACTAGGTGAATTCATGAAGTGCATTGCATGTAGGGCCTAGTGAGCTAACTGGAAAACCTTTGAAAATGATCGAGAAAAAGCTAACACACAAGCACATGGAGATGTACACTTGATGGTGTTGGCACATTTGCAAAGGTGGCGTTGGTCGCGCTGCCGTTTGCGGGTAGAGAGGGGTTTGGGTTCCTCTCTCCCTCCCGCCGAGCGTGCGAGCGCGGGATTCAGGCGATTTCGGGGAAATGAAATGCCTATTTTCCACTACGCCGGAAGTCGGAAAAGAAACGGAGGCGAACGCGGTCACAGAGGTGACCGGACGCTGCACCGGACGCTGCACCGGACGCGGTCAGTTTCGACCGGCGCGTCCGGTCAGTACAGCGTCGGGGTCAGGCGCACGAGCTAGGGTTTGCCACCGGCGCGTCCGGTGACCCACGGGACCGGCGCGTCCGGTCATGCGCCCTGAGGGAACCGAGGACGTCAGACGCGGTCCGCGTCCGGTCACACTCCTTCGGACGCGTCCGGTCGTCCAGGGAGCTTACTGGACTCCCACCGGACGCGGGTACTGTGGCGTCCGGTCGTTGCGAGGAGCGCGTCCGGTCGTTGCTTCGCGGGCGCGGGTGCTGTGCGCATCGGCGCGTCCGGTCGTTTGGAGCAGCGCGTCCGGTCGCTCGTTTGACCGTTGGCGCGCAGTGACCGTTGGAGGATCTAACGGACGAATTTGAAATTAAAGGACACGTGGACGTCGCAGGGCGACCGGACGCTGTTGAGCGCGTCCGGTCAGTTATGACCGGCGCGTCCGGTGGTCCCGCGAAAAACGTGAGTGGAGTTGCAACGGCTCTATTTGTTTGGGATGCTTATAAATACTTGTTGGCCGGCCCTTAGGGAGGTCTCTTGGCATTTCTAACACTCTTGTGCATCCTTTGAGCTAGAATAACTCCTCCCACTCATCTCCCTTGCTTGATTGCAAATCAAAAGTGAGATTGAGTGATCCCAAAGTGCATTGCATAGCTTGAGGGCATTTAGTGGCACTTGTGGGTGGTTTAGCCGGTGGATTTCTTGTTACTCTTGGAGAGTACCGCTCCTAGCCGGCTTGGAGATTGTTGGAGGCGTTGGCAAGAGAAGGTGATTATTCTTGGCCACCTCCGATTGATTGTGAGAGGTTCTTGTGCTTTCCTCGGCGGGACGCCAAAAGCAACTCTAGTGGAATCCGCGTGTCATTGAGTTACCTCACTTGAGAGTGGTGTCTTGCGGTGCCTTGCGGGGCGTGCCTTGAGGGGCAAGTGACTTGAGGGTCACACCGGGGAACCATCTAGGTGTTGGTCGACACAACCGATGACGTAGCTTGTCGGTGCACAAGTGAACACCGGGTGAACAAATATTGTGTCTCTTGTCTCCCGGTGATTGGTCTTCATTTTGTGTTGTTGTCAATATTGATTGATTGTATATCATCTTGGTGATTGGCAACATCTTCACTTCACCGTCGGTATAATAATCACAATCCTCTCTCTCGCTTTTACATTCACTAGTTTATCTTGTGTAGCTCTAGTAGTAGCTTTGCTAGTAGTGTTAGCTTGTTCTCTAGTGTAACCTTAGTGACATAGCTCTTGTGTGAACTAGAGATCTTAATCTACTAGACTTGTGGATAGGAGGCTTGCATCACAACCTTTGGCTAAGCAAAACTCGCTTTACGCCGTTTGTTATTCTAACAAGTTTGCTTAGTGGTTCTTGTAGAATTTAAAATAGGCTATTCACCCCCCCTCTAGCCATCTAGGACCTTACAAGTGGTATCGGAGCCGTGGTCACCGTTTTAATCAAGGCTTAACATCCCTCAGTGTGAAAAATGGCTCAAATTGTGTTCAATCATGTTGGGGGCAAGCCACCGTTCTTTGATGGTGTTAGTTCTTTTGCTCATTGGAAGAGAAAGATGACAATGTACCTTGGTTCTATTCATGAGAGAGTTTTGCAAGTCACCGAGAATGATTTTGCTATCATTGATCCCGATCATCTCACCGATGAAGATAAAGCAAATAGAACATGCAATAGAATGGCTCTCAATACACTTTACAATGGTATTGACACAAAAGTATTTGAGGGCATCAAGGATTTAGATTTGGCAAATGAAGTGTGGACAAGGTTGAGTGAAACATATGAGGGCACTAAGGTTGTGAAGAGTGCCAAGCTATATGGGCTCAAGAGTGAGTTTGAGAACTTCAAGAAAAAGGATGATGAAACAATCATTGAAATGTTTCATAGATTGCAAGTGATAGTCAATGATCTCAAGAGCTTAGGGCACAAGACTCAAGATCAAGATTTTTGTCACAAGTTCTTATTGAGCTTACCTAGAAGATTCAAGATGTTGATCATGATGTTGCAAAGAGATGGGCTTGAAGCAATGAAGCCCAATGATTTGCTTGGTGAAGTATTGACTTATGACAAATATGATCAAGATGTTGATGACAAAGAGAAGGTGGAAGATGAGAAGAAAAAGAAGACCGTGGCATTCAAGGCCACCTCCTCCAAGGGCAAAGCTACCATCATTGAAGAAGAAGAAGATGACAATGAAGATGGGGAATTTGAAATTGATGATGAGGCACTTGCTCTTGTAGTCAAGAAGATGGGTCACATGTTCATCAAGAGAAGAGGCTTTAAAAAGAGAAATGACAACTTCAAAAGAAATGAGCAACAAAGAAAGTGCTTCAATTGTGATAGCACCGAGCACCTTCAAGCGGAATGTCCTTATGATAAGAAGAAGAACAAAAAGGACAAGTTTGAGAAGAAGAAGAGAGAGGCCAAGATGACATTCAAGAAAGGCAAAAATGGTGCCTATGTGATCACTTGGGAAAGTGAAGATAATGAAGAAGAAGAAGAAGAATCATCCAACAAGGCTTTTGCTTCCATTGCTATCAACAAGAAGCCATCATTATTTGATTCATCCTCTTCATGCTTCATGGCTAAAGAAGCTAAGGTATTATATGATGAGAGTGATGATGAAAGTGAAATGGAATATGCTCATGATAGTGATAATGATAATGATAATGAAAATGATGATGATGAACCAACTAAAGAACAACTATATGACTTGATGCAACAAACTAGAGACATAGCTATTGCCAAGGACAAAGAGTGTAAGAAGCTTTCAATGAAAGTAGCAATACTTGAGAAAGTCCTTAGTGAGCTTAAGACCACTCATGAGAGTCTAGTGGAAGACCATGAGGATCTTAATAAGGCTCATTCCAAGCTTGAAAAAGCTCACTCATTGCTACTTGAGCAACAAGCTAAGAAGGAGGTTGTTGTATCATGTGATATAGGTGTTACGTGTGATATAATTGATGAATCCATTAATGAACCTATCATCATGACAAATGCTAATCCTTCTTGTAGCTCTTCATCCACCACCACTAACTCTACCTCCACTACTAGTGATGGTTTCACTCGTGATGCCTCACTAATGGTTGAGAATGAGACTCTCAAGAGAGAGGTGGATGAGCTCACTCACGCCCTAGGCAAGGCCTATGGTGGTGAGGCCCGCTTGCTTAAGTGCTTGGGTAGCCAAAGGTTCTCTCATAACAAAGAGGGATTGGGCTACACCCCCAAGAAAGACAAGTCGGCCTTTGCAACTCCAAAGCCTAGCTTTGTGAAGGGCAATGGTCGGTTTTGCAATAGATGCAAGCAAGTTGGGCACCTAGAGCATAATTGCAATAAAAAGAACCAAAGCAAGAACCTTGTTAATGCTATACCTTTTGATTCTTGCTATGTGCTTACCAAGGGTGTGAAGGGTGTGCAAGCTAAGTTTGTTGGTACACCAATTGTGGGCCCAAAGAAGAAGGCTATTTGGGTACCAAAGAGCTTAGTTACTAAGCTACAAGGACCCAAACAAAAGTGGGTACCTAAGCTTCATTAATTTGCTTGTAGGTCAATTACAAAGCCGGAGGAAGGCATTGGATTATTGATAGTGGGTGCACTCAACACATGACCGGTACATCAAGAATGTTTGACTCAATCAATGACAATGATAGTGGTGTTGATTCTATCACTTTTGGCAATAACAAGAAAGGCAAGGTTATTGGTTTGGGCAAGATTGCAATATCAAATGACATGAGTATCTCCAATGTGTTACTAGTTGAAAGCTTGGATTTCAATCTTCTATCCGTGGCACAAATATGTGATCTAGGCTACAAGTGCATCTTTGGGGATAATGATGTGGAAGTTATTAGTGTAGATGGTTCAAATGTGGCATTCAAGGGCTTTAGATATGAGAATCTCTATCTAGTTGACTTCAATGCTAGAGAAACTTCTTTGACAACTTGCTTAGTCTCCAAATCAAGCATGGGTTGGCTTTGGCATAGAAGGCTTGGTCATGTTGGCATGAAACAATTGAAGAAGCTTACAACTCATAATCTTATCAATGGTTTGAAAGATGTTGAATTTGAAAAGAATAAGCTTTGTAGTGCATGTCAAGCCGGGAAGCAAGTTGGAAGCTCACATCCAAAGAAGAGTACAATGAGCACATGCAAAGTATTTGAGTTGATACACATGGATCTATTTGGACCAACAACATATACAAGCATAGGTGGAAACAAGTATGGCTTTGTCATAGTGGATGACTTCACAAGATTCACATGGGTATTCTTTCTTAGTGACAAGAGTGAAGTGTTTGACACCTTCAAGACATTTCTCACTAGAGTTCACAATGAGTTTGAGGTGAGAATCAAGAAAGTGAGAAGTGACAATGGAAGTGAGTTCAAGAATACAAGAATTGAAGAACTTTGTGATCATTATGGTATTGGACATCAATTCTCGGCCAAGTACACTCCACAATCAAATGGTCTAGTTGAGAGGAAGAATAGAACATTGCTTGATATGGCTAGATCAATGCTTCATGAGTACAATGTGAGTCAATCATTTTGGGATGAAGCAATCAATACCGCTTGCTACTACATCAATAGACTATATTGTCATCCATTGCTAGAGAAGACCCCATATGAGCTACTTCATGGAAGAAAGCCCAATATTTCTTATTTTAGGGTTTTTGGTTGCAAATGCTATATCTTGAAGAAAGGCACTAGATTGGGGAAGTTTGACAAGAGATGTGATGAGGGGTTCCTACTTGGTTATTCAACTACAAGCAAAGCTTATAGAGTTTGGAACAACTCAAGTGGCATTCTAGAAGAAGTCCATGATGTGCAATTTGATGAGACCAATGGGTCACAAGATGAAGAAGAAAATCTAGATGATATTGGTGGAACTCTATTAGTGGAAGCAATGAAGAACATGGACATTGGGGACATTAGAGCAAAGCAAGTAATTGATATCCAAGATGATGATAAAGATCAAGTGCTCAATTCACCATTCAAGCAAGTTAGTGACTCTCAAGTGCAAGATCAAGGAGCTAGTTCTTCTCATCAAGATACATCAAGTGATCAACCAAGCTCAAGCAATCAAATGCAAGTACTCCAACCACAACATGTTGCAAGAGATCACCCAATTGATAGTGTTATTGGTGATATTAGAAGTGGTGTGCAAACAAGATCAAGATTGGCTATGTTTTGTGAGCATGCATCATTTGTGTCAACCATAGAACCAAAGAAGATAGAAGAAGCTTTGAGGGATGCCGATTGGATCATGGCTATGCAAGAAGAGCTTAATAATTTCACAAGAAATGATGTTTGGGAGTTGGTAGAAAGGCCAAATGACTACAATATGATTGGAACCAAGTGGGTGTTCAAAAACAAGCAAGATCAAGATGGCATTGTAGTGAGAAACAAAGCAAGACTAGTTGCTCAAGGTTACACTCAAGTAGAAGGTCTTGACTATGATGAAACATATGCTCCCGTGGCAAGATTGGAGGCAATAAGGATTCTATTGGCTTATGCTTGTGCACACAACATCAAACTATATCAAATGGATGTCAAAAGTGCATTTCTCAATGGGATCATCAATGAGTTAGTCTTCGTTGAGCAACCGCCCGGATTTGAAGATGACAAGAAACCCAACCATGTGTACAAGTTGAAGAAGGCTTTATATGGCTTAAAGCAAGCACCTAGAGCATGGTATGAGAGGCTAAGGGATTTCCTTCTCTCTAAGGGATTCAAGATGGGCAAGGTTGATACAACTCTATTCACCAAGAAGATTGGAAATGATCTATTCATAGTGCAAATATATGTTGATGACATCATCTTTGGATCAACCAATCAAGCTTATTGTGAAGAATTTGGCGCTATGATGGCCAAAGAGTTTGAAATGTCTATGATTGGTGAACTTAGCTACTTCCTTGGTCTCCAAGTAAAGCAATTGAAGAATGGAACATTTGTGAGTCAAGGAAAATACATAAGGGACATGTTGAAGAAGTTTGGAATGCAAGATGCTAAGCCAATTTCAACTCCAATGGGTACAAATGGAAGTTTGGATAGTGATCTTGATGGCAAAATGGTGAATCAAAAGGAATATCGGTCTTTGATTGGAAGTCTACTCTATGTCACCGCATCAAGGCCGGATGTCATGTTTAGTGTTTGCATGTGTGCTAGATATCAAGCCTCACCTAGAGAGAGTCATCTCACGGCCGCAAAGAGAATATTGAGGTACTTGAAGCAAACAAGAGATGTTGGACTATGGTATCCCAAAGGGTCAAAGTTTGAATTGATTGGATATTCGGACTCCGACTATGGGGGTTGCAAGATCAATAGAAAGAGCACAAGTGGCACATGTCAATTACTTGGAAGATCACTTGTGTCATGGTCCTCAAAGAAATAAAATAGTGTGGCAATCTCTACCGCCGAAGCCGAATATGTGAGTGCGGGGAGTTGTTGTGCACAATTGCTATGGATGAAATCAACTTTGAAGGATTATGGTCTCAACTTCAAGAATGTGCCATTGCTATGTGATAATGAGAGTGCAATCAAGATGATACAAAACCCGGTTCAACATGGAAGAACAAAGCATATTGACATAAGGCATCATTTCATTAGAGATCATCAACAAAAGGGAGATATTGCCGTTGAGAGTGTTGGCACCGATGATCAACTTGCCGATATTCTCACTAAGCCACTTGATGAAAAGAGGTTTTGCAAGCTAAGGAATGAATTGAACATTCTTGATTTCTCAAACATGAGTTGAATGCACCCCACTCACTTATTGACATGCCTCTCCTTCGACACTGCAAGGTAAAAGTTGATTGACATGTCATTCATTCTATGCTAAGGACTTGCTAGAGCATGTAGACATAATAAGTGGTATGCATGAGCATTCATGATAAATCAAATGAATTTGATGGATATATGTTACCACTATTGCCTCTATGTTTGTTTTGATCTAGTGGTGGCATATGACATGTTTGTGAGCTTGCAAACCTAGTGTTGAATCTAGAAGATTTGCTATAAGTGTTTAATTCAACATAGGCAAGATAACCCTTTTTATGAGGTGTGAAGAAGCTTGTCTTTGGTTCAAATCGAATTAAATATCTTTGGCAAGTGTTCTAGGTTGAACCAAAATTGATGAATTTTAACCTACTCCATCAAACATTTCTCTTCTCTCCACAATTTGATCCCATTTTTGGGTAACTTGTTGACAAAGGGGGAGAGAAAAAGATGATTCAACGTGATAAAGGGGTAAATAAAATTTTTGATGCACACAAGTAGGGGGAGCAAGCTCATAAACAAAGTTGTTGCATTTGTTTGTGCATTTTCATATGACTTGCTCATTGCACATGTATTTAAATTCAATATACATGCTTGTGTGGTGTAATGCTAGTATAGAACTTGGATGATGAAATGATCTACTAGCATGCATAGGAATAGTTTACATGTGGTATCTAGACATGCCTAAGTTTTTTTTACAAGTGGTTCAAGAACCTTTACTTATAATATTGATCTCACGAGGTTCTTGAGTTTTGTTGGAGGTCTAGTTACTTCATGATGCTAAGGATGGTGTAAAAGGCAACTCCGATTGGTATCACGCTTCAAAGGTCCATTTCTTACACCTTAGCATCCTTTTGGTAGAATTACTCTCCCAACACTTCTATCCATGCATATGTGCAAAGCTTTCAATCCAAACTCTATGCACATATGTAGGGGGAGCTAATGCTACCAAAACCGAGCTTGTGATAATTGTCCAAACTTCACTTATGAGCAAAATGATTGGACAAGTATGACAAGTTCAAAACTTTTATTATCAAAATCATCTTTGTGAGGGTTGTCATCAATTACCAAAAAGGGGGAGATTGAAAGTCCCTAGTTTGGTTTTGGCTAATTGATGAAACCTAGGACTAACCTTTGTATCTAAGTGGATGATTTAGATAAAGGTGGTCATTGAATATGAGACATGACATTGACTCATATGACCAAGATGGTGAAGACCAAGATGAAGCTTGGCTCGATGGATTGGTTGTGAAGGTGAAGGGCAAGTCGAGGCTTCGAAGCGAAGGACCATGCGATGGTGAAGCTTGAGCAAGACTTGGCGCCGACGGACCGATGCATCGGTGAAGAGCAAGTGAAGTAAAGGTCGATGGATCGAGACGGTCATGTGATGATATGAAGTGGATCATATCATTTGGAGAAACAAAATGGGCTCAAGGCAAAGGTATAACCATAGGGCCATTTTGTTTTACACTCAAGACACCATAGAGGGTGTGAGTGGTTTAGGGTCGATAGCTGAACTATTAAGAGGGGAAGTCTTATCGGTTATTCGACGCACGGGTGCCACTAGGTGAATTCATGAAGTGCATTGCATGTAGGGCCTAGTGAGCTAACTGGAAAACCTTTGAAAATGATCGAGAAAAAGCTAACACACAAGCACATGGAGATGTACACTTGATGGTGTTGGCACATTTGCAAAGGTGGCGTTGGTCGCGCTGCCGTTTGCGGGTAGAGAGGGGTTTGGGTTCCTCTCTCCCTCCCGCCGAGCGTGCGAGCGCGGGATTCAGGCGATTTCGGGGAAATGAAATGCCTATTTTCCACTACGCCGGAAGTCAGAAAAGAAACGGAGGCGAACGCGGTCACAGAGGTGACCGGACGCTGCACCGGACGCTGCACCGGACGCGGTCAGTTTCGACCGGCGCGTCCGGTCAGTACAGCGTCGGGGTCAGGCGTGCGAGCTAGGGTTTGCCACCGGCGCATCCGGTGACCCACGGGACCGGCGCGTCCGGTCATGCGCCCTGAGGGAACCGAGGACGTCGGACGCGGTCCGCGTCTGGTCACACTCCTTCGGACGCGTCCGGTCGTCCAGGGAGCTTACTGGACTCCCACCGGACGCGGGTACTGTGGCGTCTGGTCGTTGCGAGGAGCGCGTCCGGTCGTTGCTTCGCAGGCGCGGGTGCTGTGCGCATCGGCGCGTCCGGTCGTTTGGAGCAGCGCGTCCGGTCGCTCGTTTGACCGTTGGCGCGCAGTGACCGTTGGAGGATCTAACGGACGAATTTGAAATTAAAGGACACATGGACGTCGCAGGGCGACCGGACGCGGTTGAGCGCGTCCGGTCAGTTACGACCGGCGCGTCCGGTGGTCCCGCGAAAAACGTGAGTGGAGTTGCAACGGCTCTATTTGTTTGGGATGCTTATAAATACTTGTTGGCCGGCCCTTAGGGAGGTCTCTTGGCATTTCTAACACTCTTGTGCATCCTTTGAGCTAGAATAACTCCTCCCACTCATCTCCCTTGCTTGATTGCAAATCAAAAGTGAGATTGAGTGATCCCAAAGTGCATTGCATAGCTTGAGGGCATTTAGTGGCACTTGTGGGTGGTTTAGCCGGTGGATTTCTTGTTACTCTTGGAGAGTACCGCTCCTAGCCGGCTTGGAGATTGTTGGAGGCGTTGGCAAGAGAAGGTGATTATTCTTGGCCACCTCCGGTTGATTGTGAGAGGTTCTTGTGCTTTCCTCGGCGGGACGCCAAAAGCAACTCTAGTGGAATCCGTGTGTCATTGAGTTACCTCACTTGAGAGTGGTGTCTTGCGGTGCCTTGCGGGGCATGCCTTGAGGGGCAAGTGACTTGAGGGTCACACCGGGGAACCATCTAGGTGTTGGTCGACACAACCGGTGACGTAGCTTGTCGGTGCACAAGTGAACACCGGGTGAACAAATATTGTGTCTCTTGTCTCCCGGTGATTGGTCTTCATTTTGTGTTGTTGTCAATATTGATTGATTGTATATCATCTTGGTGATTGGCAACATCTTCACTTCACCGTCGGTATAATAATCACAATCCTCTCTCTCGCTTTTACATTCACTAGTTTATCTTGTGTAGCTCTAGTAGTAGCTTTGCTAGTAGTGTTAGCTTGTTCTCTAGTGTAACCTTAGTGACATAGCTCTTGTGTGAACTAGAGATCTTAATCTACTAGACTTGTGGATAGGAGGCTTGCATCACAACCTTTGGCTAAGCAAAACTCGCTTTACGCCGTTTGTTATTCTAACAAGTTTGCTTAGTGGTTCTTGTAGAATTTAAAATAGGCTATTCACCCCCCCCTCTAGCCATCTAAGACCTTACAACCGCTCACAAGATGAGTTGGGTCATCCACAAGCTCCGCCGGATGATCACCAAACTCCCAATCACCACCAAGCCATCTAGGTGATGGCGATCACCAAGAGTAACAAGCTAGAACTCTCACTTGACCACAACGAGCCTAATGAGAAGGTGGATGCACACTTGCTACTCTCTATTCACTAGTGGCGGACTCTCAAGCTTTGATTCTCAAAACACAATCCTCACTAGAGCTCTTGCACTCCCTTGCACTCTAAAGGTGTTTCTCAGCTGAACAAATAAGCAAGAGACCTCTAAAAGAGGTGGTGGGGATGTATTTATACACCCCTCAAACAAATCCAACCGTTACCTGCCAACTCAGCAAAATACGAGGTGACCGGACGCGCCAGTCGAAGTGACCGGACACGCCGGTCGCTCGTAACGGTCAAAACTAGAAAAAAACGGCTGAGTGACCGGACGTGCCGATCAGGGGTGACCGGACGCGTCCGATCGTGCAGGGAGCTTACTGTACTCTGACCTGACGCGCGACCGTGTCCGATCGGTGATGACCGGACGCGTCCGGTCGTCAGAGTACCTTACTGGAACATGACCGGATGGGCCGATCACACTCCAGTAGCGTTCGATTAGGTAGTTTCCCTCAAGTGACACGTGTCAGCCTGAACACGGCGTCCGGTCCTTGCAAGGACCGCGTCCGGTCGTCAGCGCTGAAACACAGTTAGCGGTTAGAACTGACCGGACGTGTCCGGTCAAGCCAGGAACCGCGTCCGGTCAAGGGAAAAAGCCTCTAAACACTCCGAAACGCGAAGCAACTTGAACCAAGTTGCTTCCAACTGAACTTTGAGCTATTCTAGAGCTTCCTAGTGCTAAGTTTGACAAGTGTGCACCACACCTAAACATGAGACTCACCTAGGTCAAGCTACTCGCTCATGCCCCCCTTTATAGTACGGCCAAAGGAAAAAGCGAAGATCCTAATGACTATTCCGAATGTACTTCAACACCTTGACATCCGGAACTAACCGTCCTTAATCTTGACGTCAATCCTTTGAAAACCGAAATGATTTCCATCAAGGGGCATGAATACCATAGTGCCCAAAGCAGTTATCATCTCCATGACCTAACTTACCAAAGTTTCTGCAAAACACACGTTAGTCATGGTAATAAAGCGTTGTCATCAATTGCCGAAACCAACTCTCGGGGCCTAGATGCTTTCAATCTCCCCCTTTTTGGTGATTGATGACAACACTAAGATTCAAAAGATAGGAGTTGAGGTTTTCGAACATGCTTGGTTCACATAAGCAAGAAGCAAAAAGCATAAGGGGTTAGGAATTGCTTATGTGCCCCAAGCCAAAAGAGTGTACTCATAAGATAAGACAAAAAGCGTTAGTACACAAAAAAGATATAGCTCAAAAGAAATCGGAGTAAGGCACGGAAGCACAACCTTAGAGCTATAACCAACCAAGTGACATGATTTAAAAACGGTGACTAGATAGACTCAAAGTAACTCACACGACCACATGTCACAAGAATGCAAGTACTAGAAAGTAAACATGATGCATGAAAGTAGCACACAAAAAAGAACGAAAACCCTCTATCAAAACTCCCCCTGAATCTACTCTCTCCCCCTTTGGCATCAACCGCCAAAAACTAATCTACGGATCTGACGGGAGAACAAACGGAGTCGAGTCGGGTGCCGAGGAGCGCGGAGTGATCACAAACTGAGAAGTGTCTTCCTCGGACTCGGAGCTGTCAGGCTGACCCTCTGAAGAAGCATGTGATTGTGAAGCGGTCTAGGTCTGATCAACAGGAATAGTTGTTGACGAAGTAGCAACAAGTGGAGCAGTCTCTGTGACCTGAGCCTGAAGTGAGCCAACGGCTGGGGGATCGGTCGAGGCAACTGACGAAGGTATAGTCTCTATAGTACCCATCCCTGTCACAGGAGAAACAACTGCCTCTAAAGCAGACAACCCTAAAGAAGTAGCTAGAGTGGTGTGCAAGGGCGTCGGCTGACCAGTCAACTCGCTATATGTGGCACTGAAATCAACAAATGGTGTGCCTGTCAGTAGGTGAGGGCGAGGCTGGTCTGAAGGAGTGAACCCCATCTGAATAGGCGTGTAGCTCAGGGACTAAAATGACTGGGGGACCTGCTGCTGTGGAGAAGTGAACTGAAAGCTCGGCTGTCCCTGACTCGAAGGTCCACTAGACTGTAAGGCTGGAGTCAGAGCAGATACAGGTGGAGGAACCCCAACTGTGACCAAGTGACGCAGAAGCTCTAAGTACTGCTGCTGGCTTGCTGCGCTCTGTCACTGCATCTCGTACTGCTGACGCTGCATCTCGACCTACTGACGCTGTATCTCAAGCTGCTGTCTCTAGAACTCATCCTGTCGAGCCTGTATCTGAGCAAAAGCGGCAGCTGTGTCCTGAGCCTGCCTCTGTAGCTAAAGCTCCTGTCGCTCCTGTGCCTGGGTCAGTCTCTCAAGAATAGCCACCATGGCTGGGTCTGAGCGGGAGGCTGAACCAGAGCCACTGGCCTCGTGGTCATGAGGCCGAGGAGAGCGGTACTTGGGGATGGGCTGGTAGTCCTCGTCAGTGCTGTCAGAGGCCTCATCCTCAGCTAGATCAGCAGGCTGAGCATCTAGATCTGCAAGCTCTACCTCAGCAAGACCCTGAACGGTCGCGTCCTGCTCAGCTGCTGTCTCAGGCACCTCAGGTCTCTCTCGCTGTCCTGGCACTAGGACCTGCTCTCTGGTAACCGAAGCCCATAGCTGACGGATATCATACTCTGGAAAAGCAGTGGTAGTATCAGATATCTCAGCTCTAATCTCTGAAGGAAGCTCAAGTGCAGATCTGATTATGAAGCAAATCCAATGAGCATAGGGTAGCTGACGGTGTCCCTTGAAGCCTTCTGCCAGGGTGTCCTCCATCTCACTAAGCATAAGATCCCATATATCAAACGGTGTCTGTGAGAGGAGGTGGTGTACAACCCACAACTGCATCCTGGTCAATCCCTCTCTGTAGCCCAGCCTGGGAAGAAGTGTACGCCTGACAATAGCATCCAGGACTCGGACAAGCGGTGTCAAGCTGGCAGGTGTGCGACGAGACCCTTCGCCAAAAGGCTCATGGAAGCAGGGTCGGATCAGATCTGTAGGAGGCACAGTCTCGCCATGAGGGCGTCTAGGTGGAGCTGTCTGACCAAAGCAAAGCTGATGAATCTTCATGTCTGAAGCTGGGAGTCTGAGAATCTCCCGCACTCTGGTGCTATACAGTCTGCGGTCACGGCCTCGGAATGCAAAGTGTATGAACTCATGGGTCGGATCAATCCATAGTGAAGCATAGAACTCCCTGACCCAAGTGCCGTAGTATGCACCTGTCCGTCCAAGAAAGTCAGATAAGCCCGGAAGAAAGGACAGGTGCGGACGAAGCTGCTCACCCACTACCTCAACAAGAGACTCAATGTGATAGACCCTCTGTGGTCGAAAAGCAATTTCACTGTCAACATAGGCTCTGTAGAAATCCTCCTGTAGAGGTGTATAGAATCCCTCTGAAGCTCTGGAATCCTGCTGAGGTGGGAACCACCGGGTGACCTCAACAAATCTCAAGCCCTGCACCTGTCGTGCTGTAGCACCCCTCAAGTCAAAGTGCTCAACTGGGGGTGAACCTCGAGCCCTGGGAGGTGGACGTCCTCCACGATGCTGGCCCTCTGGCCTAGGAGTCACCTGAGCTCGTGTACGTGTGGAGCGGTGACGTGGTGGAGTCTGAGCTGGCTGCTCCTCTGTCTCCTCTGTAGCCTCTGCAGGTGGATCAACTGACATATCCTCAGTCCCCTCTGTGCCCTCTGTGGCCTCTGTAGCCTCTGTACCGAGCTGTCGACCTTCAAGATGAAAGCGACGCTCGCCAATGCGAATATCACTGCTCCTGCCTCCCCTCTCTGCCTGCTCAGCTGCATCTGTGACTGCCTGAGCGATCTCTGCATCTGTAAGGGTCTTCTTCTTCTTTCTGGCCATAATCTTTATGCGCTTACCACGCGCAACCTTAGACATACGAGGAGGACTCTCGTCCCCGTCACTAGGAGCACCCCCGGCGTTCTTGCAGCGAACCATACTCACAACTGTCGGGAACCCTCTGAAAAATGGTGTACTGAGACTCAAGAGGCTTGGCCTCAATCCATATCCGCAGGCTTGGCCTCGAATTCAATGCACAGAACTACAGTCACCCCGACACACCGACAAACTCGCTGAAAAGACGAAATAGATGGATCTACTATAAGCAAACATATATAATCTAAAAGATACGAAACCCTAGAGATAGCAAGCATATAAGATAAGATGTGAATCGAAACACGATAGCTACCTCAGATCGACGAGAACTCGGTGAAAAGGTAAGATGACCTAGTTCGCGAGACTTCCCAAAAACACCGGACGAGCGCTGATTTGCCGAAACAAATGATAATTAGAATTACAATTATGAAATTACGACAAACCCTAACAAGGAGATCAAGGTGACGCGAAACAACCTCGCGAAGAAGATGTCGCGCGAAGAAACTTCGACGACGAATGGCCGAAACAACGTTGCGCGAACCCTAGGGTTAGGGTTAGGGCAACCCTTGCAACGGTGGCCGAACAGAGGCGCGCGCGAGGGAGACAATCAATGGCCGGAAGGAGGTGCAGCAGCAGGCAGCTGACAGCTGCGGCGGCGCGGCCAGATGCGGTGGAACGACGGCGGCGCGGCAAGGCGCGGTGGAGCGGCGGCGGCGCGGCAACAGGCGCGGCGTGTGCGGGCTCGGGCGGCGCTGCGGGGGCAGAGGCAGCAGCACGGCACGCCGGAGGAGGAAGGGAAGCACGACGCGGCGAGGCGCGGCGGTGGCGGCGAGTTAGGGCTAGAAGGCGGTGAAAATCGAGCGTGGCGCGGGCGGATGAAGAGAAGGAATCGGATGAAGACGAAGGGTTATATGGGGGATTAGATCCGCTCGGCACGCACTGACCGGACGCGGTGGTCGAATGACCGGACGCGGTGGTGCAGCGTCCGGTCACACTCCAGTAAGCTCCTGGAGTGACCGGACGCGTCCGGTTAGGACTGACCGGACGCGGACAGAGTCCGGTCGAGGGTCTTTCGGGAAAGTCATCGTGAATGACCGGACGCGGTGGTGGGTACCGGGACCGGACGCGGTGGTCAACAACGATGCGTCCGGTGCAGCGTCCGGTCACAAGGTCAGGAAGAAGTCTTCGGGATGACCGGACGCGCTGGTGGTCGCCGGGACCGGACGCGGTGGTGAAGCATCACTGCGTCCGGTGCAGCGTCCGGTCCAGCGTCCGGTCACTGTTTTTCGCCTTTCTTCAATCCGAACTTCGACGCAACTTCTCCCAATCAAGTTCCAATTCAAAGAGACTCAAATAAACACCAATTGGAACCTGATATGAGTGACCTCACTCAAACCCTCAAGTTTTTCAAAATAATTTGCCTTAGGCTAATATTATTTTTAGGAAAATAAGCAATAAACACTCGAGGAACAACGTATGGCCATGCAATAGAGTTTGTGAACCCTTAGGAGCGCCAAATGCTCTCTCTATTCATGGGAGAACACAGAGATTGCTCAAAGCCAAACCGAAAAGAAACGACAAAGCAACAACCATGCATATGCAATGCAATACAAGTAAGTAAAGCTAGGTTGCTTGTCAAGTTTGATCCACGGTTAGGCTTCTTCACTCCTGCAAAGGAGGGTTATCGTAACCGTGTTAGACAAGCCCTAGATGCATTGCGGGAAATTTAAACATGACATATAATACAATGCAATGCATGGGACAACACAAGCTCATTTTTTAAAGTTACTAGAGTCAAGCACATTAAGTTCACTTCTCAACCTACAAAAGGTAGCTTCATCTAAGGGTTTAGTGAAGATATCCGCTAATTGATTTTCACTTCTTACACCTTCTAGTGATATATCATTTTTAGCAACGTGATCTCTTAGAAAGTGGTGGCGGATATCAATGTGCTTGGTGCGAGAGTGTTGTACCGGATTATTAGCAATTTTAACGGCACTTTCATTGTCACATAAAAGTGGCACCTTTTCAAGAACAACTCCATAGTCTAGGAGGGTTTGTTTCATGTATAAGATTTGTGCACAACAAGCCCCCACGACAATGTATTCCGCCTCGGCGGTGGACAAAGCCACACTATTTTGCTTCTTAGATGACCAAGATACTAAAGACCTCCCAAGCAAATGGCACCCTCTAGATGTGCTTTTTCTATCAATTTTGCAACGGGCATAATCCGAATCAGAATAGCCAACTAGTTGGAATCTAGCTCCTTTGGGATACTAAAGACCAATGCTTGGGGTGTGCTTAAGATATCTTAAGATTCTTTTTACGGCACTTAAATGAGGTTCTTTAGGGCATGCTTGGAAGCGAGCACACATGCACACACTAAACATGATATCGGGCCTAGATGCGGTAAGGTACAACAAACTACCAATCATAGAGTGGTAGAGAGTTTGATCAACTGGTTTACCTCCCTCATCTAGGTCGAGATGTCCATTAGATGGCATTGGGGTCTTGATTGGTTTGCATTCTTCCATCTTGAATCTCTTGAGAAGATCCTTGGTATATTTTTCTTGAGAGATGAAAATCCCTTCTCTCATTTGCTTGACTTGAAAACCAAGGAAGAATGTGAGCTCACCAATCATAGACATCTTGAACTCCTTCGACATCAATTCACCAAATTCCTTGCAATATTCTTCATTTGTTGACCCGAAGATGATATCATCAACATAAACTTGACAAATGAAGATCTCCCCATTAAGCTTCTTGGTGAAAAGTGTGGTGTCGACCTTCCCAATGGTGAAGCCCTTCTCAATGAGGAAGTCCCGGAGGCGCTCATACCACGCTCTAGGGGCTTGCTTGAGCCCATATAGCGCCTTGGACAACCTATAAACAAGATTAGGATATCTAGAGTCTTCAAACCCGGGAGGTTGATTAACATAGACTAGTTCATTTATGAAGCCATTTAAGAATGCACTTTTCACATACATTTGATATAGTTTCATATCATGATGTGATGCATATGCAAGGAGGATACGAATGGCTTCAAGTCTTGCAACGGGTGCAAAGGTCTCTCCAAAATCAAGACCTTCAACTTGAGAGAACCCCTTTGCAACTAGTCTTGCCTTGTTCCTCACTACTATGCCTTGGTCATCTTGCTTGTTGCGAAACACCCACTTGGTTCCAATGACTCTTGCACCTTTTGGATGCTCTTCAAGTGTCCATACTTGATTGCGGGTGAAGTTGTTCAATTCTTCATGCATAGCATTCACCCAATCCGGATCTTGAAGAGCTTCTTCTACATTCTTAGGTTCAACACAAGAGACAAAAGAGTGATGTTCAACAAAAGAAGCAAGTTTTTGAGATCGAGTCATTACTCCCTTAGTAGGACTCCCTATGATGAGATCTTGTGGATGTGCTTGAAGTAGAGGTGAGTTTCTTCTATCAACCACTTGAGGAGGAGGATGGGGAGCATCAACATCTTGAGCTTGTGCCTCGGCTTGTTCATGAGAGACATGAGTGTCTTCATTTTCAACTCTCTCATCCTTGTCATCATCTTGAGGCACACGTGATGAAGAGGGTGGATCAACAATTTGTACATCATCTTCATCATCTTTTGGCTTGATGTCTCCCACTGGCATGTTCTTCATTGCCTCCCTCAAGGGTTCATCACCTACATCATCACAATTCTCAATTGCTCCTTGGGAGCCGTTAGATTCATCAAATTCCACATCATATGTTTCTTCAACCAAACTGGTGGCATGGTTAAATACTCTATATGCTTTGGACTTTGATGAGTAACCAACAAGGAAACCAATATCACAACGTCTTTGAAACTTCCCTAGGTGTTGACGCTTCTTGTAGATGTAGCATTTGCAACCAAACACCCGGAAGAATGAGACGTCCGGCTTCTTCCCATTTAACAACTCATAGGGGGTCTTGCCAAGAAACTTTTGTAGGAAGAGGCGATTTGAAGCATAGCATGCGGTGTTGATTGCCTCGGCCCACAACTTCTCCGGAGTGTTGTACTCATCTAACATTGTTCTTGCAAGGGTGATCAAAGTCCGGTTCTTTCTCTCAACTACACCATTTTGTTGAGGAGTGTAAGTTGAAGAAACTTCATGCTTGATTCCAATTTCATCACAATAAGCTTCAATGTTTGTGTTGTCAAACTCTTTGCCATTGTCACTTCTAATCTTCTTTATCTTGACTTCAAATTCATTTTGAGCTCTCTTTGCAAACTTCTTGAAGCAATTTGCCACTTCAGATTTGTCATGAAGGAAGAAGGTCCATGTGTACCTTGAGTAGTCATCCACTATCACAAGACAATAGAGATTTCCACCCAAACTCTTGTAGGTTGTGGGCCCAAACAAATCCATGTGTAGGAGTTCTAGCACTCTTGAAGTTGACATATAAGCTTTGGTTGGATGAGTGTTTGCAACTTGTTTGCCAGCTTGACATGCACTACAAGGTTTGTCCTTTTCAAACTTTACATCCTTCAATCCTCTCACTAGTTCTTTCTTCAATAGCTTGTTGAGAGTGTTCATTCCAACATGAGCAAGCCTCCTATGCCAAAGCCATCCAAGTGAGGTCTTGGTGAACAAACATGTCATCAAGTTTGCATCTTCAGAGGTGAAGTCAACAAGATAAAGATTATTGTATCTAAAGCCTTTGAATATCACTTGCTTGTCATCTATCTTTGAAACAACCACTTCATTAGGTGTGAACAAGCATTGGAAACCAAGGTCACAAAGTTGCCCAATGGATAATAAGTTGAAACTCAATGAAGCAACATAGAGCACATTTGAGAGTGAGTGATCATTTGATATTGCAATCTTGCCTATACCCTTGACTTTGCTCTTTGAATTATCCCCAAATGTGATCTTCTCTTGACATACCCCATTCTCTTCAATGGAGGTGAACATACGAGGATCACCGGTCATATGTTGAGTGCAACCACTATCAATAACCCAATGAGATCCACCGGTCTTGTAGTTCACCTACACACAAGAGATCAAGCTTTTTGTTTAGGGACCCACACTTGAGAGGGACCCTTGACTTTCTCAACTAGTGACTTGGCAACCCATATTTTCTTTGGCCTATTCTTGTTTGGGGGACCCAAGAACATAACTTTCAGCTTTCCATTTGAATCTTTTCTTAGCATGTAATGAGCATTGAAGGCAAAGGGTCTAGCATGCTTGGGCAAAGGTTGTGGTGGTGGAGTTTTGCACTCATGAGCAAAATGGCCTTCTTGTCCACATTCAACACATCTCTTTGGCTTGGGCTTTGACTTGCTTTGTTGTTGTTGAGCTTTGGCCTTCTTCTCTTGATTTGCCAAATAACCAATACCACTTCTATCCATCTTCATTACAGTGTTCATGAGTAGCTCACTTTGCAAATATTGGCCTCTTGTGAACTTGCTTAGGCCGGTCTTGAGATGCTCTTTCTCTTGCTTGAGTTTTTTGTTTTCTTCAATAAGTGACTCATTTGTTGTTTGCTTCTCAAGAGCCATCAACCCTTTTAGCTTCTTGTTCTCATTTGCAAGCTTCTCATTCTCACTCTTGATCTTGGCATAATCATCATAGTTGTTTGACTCAACCACACTCTTGCCTTTGCTACTAGAACCTTGCTCAATGCTTTCAATGATCAAGTCATCACATGATGTAGCTATATCGAACTTAACAACTTTGTTAGTAGCATCATGTGTCTCAAGAGAAAGTTCATTAGCAACCACAAGACTATCATAGTCAATTTTCAATGTAGTGTATTTGTCTTTTAGAGTGTTATGCCTAGTGATGTGCTCATCATGCTTCTTCTCAAGTTTATCATGTTGATCTCTAAGCTCTTTGTTAGAAGTTTTGAGCTCCTTGAGAGTAGAAGACATAATTTCATTTTGATCTTTGAGCTCACCACTAGCTTTTTGTGCATTTTCAAGCTTGGATGAGAGTGATTCATTTTCATTTTGAAGTTCATCATTTTAATTTCTAGTCCTTCTTATGACTTTAGTGTATTTGTTTAACAATTTTACAAGTTCATCATAAGAAGGTGCGTCATATTCATCATCACTATCACTATCATCATCATCATCACTATCATTGTTTTGTACCTTTCGTTCACCCTTGGCCATAAGGCATAGGTGAGTAGTGGACGATGACGGTGAAGGTGGTGGTGAAGGTGGTGATGAAGATGTCAGTGAAGATGATGGCCCCATCACAAATGCGGCAACCTTCTCTTTCTCATCATCGCTCTCATCACCGGAGGACTCACAAGATGATTCAATGTCGGTGAGCCAATCACTAACAATGTATGCCTTTCCTCCCTTCTTCTTCTTGTGGAACTCCTTCTTCTTGCCATCCTTCTTCTTGTATGGCTTGTTTTTCTTTTTCTCTTCTTCTTCATCACTTGAATCATTCTTTTTGCCCTTGTTCTTGTTCTTGTACTTGTCTTTTGGAGGTCTAGGGCATTGATGAGCTAAGTGGCCAAGTTCACCACAATTGTAGCAATCCATCTCCGAGATTGGCTTCCTTTTGCTACTTGTGAAGAATTTCTTTTTCTTCCCATCGAACTTGATGCCACTCTTGTTGAGCTTCTTTAGCATCTTGGTGGTCTTCCTCACCATGAGTGCAAGTGATTCATCATCAATATCACTTTCACTTGAGCTCTCTTGCACCATCATGGCTTGGCCCTTCTTCTTCTTCTTTTCATGGCTAGCTTTGAAGGCCAAGTCTTTCTTCTTGGAAGATGATGAGCCCTCTTCCGGAGTGATGTGCATGTACATCTCATGAGCATTGATCTTCCCCAATACTTGTGTCGGTGTTGCGGTGGAGAGATCACTTTGGTGAAGCACAGTGATAATGTGACCATACTTCTCAACGGGAAGAACACTCAAGATCTTCCTTGCAACATCCGATTGGCTCATTTGGGTGAGCCCAAGAGCATTGATGTCCTCTACAAGAACATTCAACCGAGTGTACATATCATTAGCACTTTCTTTGGGAAGCATCTCAAAAGAATTGATTTTCTTTAAAGCAATATGATAGCGTTCCTCACGCTCACTCTTAGTTCCCTCATGGAGAGCACAAAGATTTTCCCACAATTCATGAGCGTTCTTTGCATTACGCACACGATTGAAGATATCCTTGTCTAAGCCCCGGTAGAGTGCATTTTTGGCCTTTGCATTCCACCGGTCGTACTTCTCCTCGTCACCACTTGGGTTGGCGGGATCCTTGATAGAGGGAAGCCCTTGGGTTGTGGCTCTAAGACACCCAACATCTATGGCTTCGAGATACGCCTCCATACGGATTTTCCAATATGGAAAATCATCTCCCTCAAAGGTGGGAGGTGGTCCTTCCCCGTTAGACATCTTGCTCTAGGCGGTAAAGCCTAAATTAGGAGCAACTCGGCTCCGATACCAATTGAAAGGATCAAGATGCCCAAGAGGGGGGTGAATTGGGCTTCTCTAAAAATTAATTGCAAGAATTAAATCCTACAAGCCAGAATTCACCCCTAGTGCCTACTTGTGTTCCTAGAGATTCTACCAAGCAATGAAAGTAAATACGAGAATGTAAATGCTTGAAAGTAAGGGCAAGGAACACGGCGATGTTTTTCTGAGGTATCGGAGAGTCGCCACTCTCCACTAGTCCTCGTTGGAGCACCCGCGCAAGGGTGTAGCTCCCCCTTGATCCGCGCAAGGATCAAGTGCTCTCTACGGGCTGATTCTTCGACACTCCATCGTGGTGAATCGCCCAAAACCGCTCACAAGATGAGTTGGGTCATCCACAAGCTCCGCCGGATGATCACCAAACTCCCAATCACCACCAAGCCGTCTAGGTGATGGCGATCACCAAGAGTAACAAGCTAGAACTCTCACTTGACCACAACGAGCCTAATGAGAAGGTGGATGCACACTTGCTACTCTCTATTCACTAGTGGAGGACTCTCAAGCTTTGATTCTCAAAACACAATCCTCACTAGAGCTCTTGCACTCGCTTGCACTCTAAAGGTGTTTCTCAGCTGAACAAATGAGCAAGAGACCTCTAAAAGAGGTGGTGGGGATGTATTTATACACCCCTCAAACAAATCCAACAGTTACCTGCCAACTCAGCAAAATACGAGGTGACCAGACGCGCCGGTCGCTCGTAACGGTCAAAACCTGAAAAAACGGCTGAGTGACCGGACGCGCCGATCAGGGGTGACCGGACGTGTCCGATCGTGCAGGGAGCTTACTGTACTCTGACCTGACGCGCGACCGCGTCCGATCGGTGATGACCGAACGCGTCCGGTCGTCAGAGTACCTTACTGGAACGTGACCGGACGCGCCGATCACACTCCAGTCGCGTCCGATTAGGTAGTTTCCCTCAAGTGACACGTGTCAGCCTGAACACGGCGTCCGGTCCTCGCAAGGACCGCATCCGGTCGTCAGCGCTGAAACACAGTTAGCGGTTAGAACTGACCGGACGTGTCTGGTCAAGCCAGGAACCGCGTCCGGTCAAGGGAAAAAGCCTCTAAACACTCCGAAACGTGACGCAACTTGAACCAAGTTGCTTCCAACTGAACTTTGAGCTATTCTATAGCTTCCTAGTGCTAAGTTTGACAAGTGTGCACCACACCTAAACATGAGACTCACCTAGGTCAAGCTACTCGCTCATGCCCCCCTTTATAGTACGGCCAAAGGAAAAAGCAAAGATCCTAACGACTATTCCGAATGTACTTCAACACCTTGACATCCGGAACTAATCGTCCTTAATCTTGACGTCAATCCTTTGAAAACCAAAATGATTTCCATCAAGGGGCATGAATACCATAGTGCCCAAAGCAGTTATCATCTCCATGACCTAACTTACCAAAGTTTTTGCAAAACACAAATTAGTCATGGTAATAAAGCGTTGTCATCAATTGCCGAAACCAACTCTCGGGGCCTAGATGCTTTCACCCTTGGATCAAACCGACCTTCATCAATGACTTTTTATTGATCCTCAAAGGCGGTGGAAGCAAGATCCGTGAGACGGAGCTGATTGGCTCTGTGGCCTGGGCAGCCGCCCATGTGGTGGGGGCGGCCGCCCCACCTGTCAGCCCAAACGGCCCTCCCCTTCGAGGGGGTGCCTTCTTGAGTCTTCTAGAGTATACTTTTTCATAGTATGGTCGGTTTCTCTCTATGTAAATCTGACATGTGGTCCTCCTTTGGTTCTTTCCTAATAACCCCCTGCAGAAATAGATATTCACCAAAACTAGTGGAATTCTGTCAGTGTAACCCCTATATCTAGATAGTATTTGTATTTAGATCATTTCTCATGCTATGTTGACGGTTAAAAATGATACTTATCTACCATCAATAGTACCTTCCGTCGAATTAGCATTCTGGAGGCTGAGTTTGCACTATCAAATGAGTCGATGGATGACTTGACGAAGGATGTTGAGGTGTCTACTATTAAGGCTATTATGTTGGCACGTGCTGCGTGGCTTCGCCACAGATATGTTGAGATGTAGCTGCGGGAAAAAGTTGCTAGCCTAGAGAAGACTGAGTCTGATTTGAAGAAGCAGAACCGGGCGCTGTCTAAGCAGGTTGAATCGCTTCAGGCGATGGTTGAGAAGAATAGGAAAGTTGTTGAAGATGCGGAGCAGTGTTTGCACTGAAATATAGACCTTTGCTCTGACCTAACCAAGAAAAATGAGGAGTTGGAGAGGGTTGAAAAGTCTCGTCAGGAGGCAGTGGCCTTAGCGAAGGCCAGGGCTAAGGAATTGGAGAACTCGAAGGCTGCTCTGCTGGATTGTATGAAAGAGGCGAAGGTCTTAATCGATGGTGCTTTTAGGAAGGGTTGAGCTCCTCCAAGCAAGGCCTTGCCCAATGCCAACCCAAATACTTTTTCTAAGTGGCATTGTATGGAGGTTGGTCAGTTTGAGAGGCTTCTCTCGGGGGTCTCCGATCTTGGGGCTTATGGGGCCACGCTTGGCCTTACTCGCTCCTTCCAGGCTGTTGGCTGTGATCATTTGAAGGTGCTTGGGAAGCCGCCCCATAGGTTTCCTAGCGTGGATGACGTTTGTGAAGCTGTTCAAGATCCTTTGTGCAAGAACATGGTCTCTCGGTTTTTGAAAAAATTTTGGGCAAAGGGTGGCCGGGTTCTTGCCTCTGACGTTGGTGCTACTCGTACTCAAGAGGTAACTTTTGGTGTTTTTGTTTATGTCTTGGTTTCTTTGATCCTGTTCTTCTAGCTAATGTGTTTTGGTAGTTATCGCATCCATGGGACGGGACGACCTCCGCGATCGGGACTTCATCTAGTGGTGCAAGGGTTGACATGCTTGGGGTGACCACCGAGGGGTCTATGAGTCTAGCCGCGCCGTCTACTATCAGCGGGGGTTCAAAAGTTGGCCTCGCTGCTTTCGAAGGTCGAGATGCAAGGATTGGACCTGGATCTGATGCCATGGACACTGAGGACACGGAGCAGGTTTGACGCGTCGTGGTTGTCAAAAACTTTTAAGTGATTCTTTTGGGGGCCCCTGTGAGGGTCGGTCTTGTGGTTAAGTGACAATTGCCTTCATTGCACTGGTTCCTGAGGGGTCTACGCATGAGGTGCTAGACGTGGTTCCCCTGATGATGAATCATCAGGATACTTTCATTACTGGCGCAACGTGGGCGTGTTTAAAGTCAAAGTTTCCTTTGTTGACGTTTTGGCCGATTTTGGTGGACGAAGGTTAGTTTA
Organism: Saccharum spontaneum; assembly: GCA_022457205.1. Taxonomy (NCBI): domain Eukaryota; kingdom Viridiplantae; phylum Streptophyta; class Magnoliopsida; order Poales; family Poaceae; genus Saccharum; species Saccharum spontaneum. The sequence continues at coordinate 48,362,780 of CM039608.1, forward strand.
TATGATAGGAGGAATTAGGTGGCACATAGGTTTTAGGAGAATGGGGACCTTACTGATCGACAAGCGCAACATGTTTTGTTCGGTTCGGGGTCATCCTCTGTGGTGTTGGATGATATCGAGGATGAGGATGCCGTAAATTTCTTATTTGGTCATGGCCCTCTTACCCTGGAAGACATTGTTGTCAGCGTTGCGGAGGAAGTTGCTTGTGAGGTTTGCTTCGTGGAAGATGCTCTTGATATTTGGGAGCTTCGGTGCCGTGATTTGGTTTGAAGTGCTACTTAGTTTGTTACTGCAAGGGTGTATTTTTTTTGGTGTTGTGTTTGTTTGTCTGTTTTTTCTGTGGGGTTGTATGAGTGGTATTTGTACTGTCAACTTGCTTTTTAGAGTGGGGTTCAGCATTTTGAGAAAAATAAAAAAATTTGTGCTTTTTGACCAGCTGTCCCTTTCTGGATTGATTTGCGGCTTTTCGCTTGAGGACCGGGAGCTGGCATGCATCGATGCCCCCATCCTTTTCAGTGATGCCCGCATAGTTTTTACGAATTCTTTCTAGTGAGGCTCGTGTTTTTGTGAGAGCTTGGCGTGCAGTGACGCCCCATTTCTTTCTAGCGAGGCTCGCGTTTTTGTGAGAATTTGGCTGACGCCCTCTTCCTTTCTAGCGAGGCTCGCATTTTTGTGGGAATTTGGCGCGCAGCGATGCTCCCCTTTCTTTCTAGCTAGGCTCGTGTTTTGTGAGAATTTGGCGTGTGGCGAGGCCCCCTTCCTTTCTAGCGAGGCTCACATTTTTGCGGGAATTTGGTGCATAGCGATGCCCCCTTTCTTTCTAGGAAGGCTCACTTTTTGTGAGAATTTGGCGCGCAGCGACGCCCCTTCCTTTCTAGCAAGGCTCGCGTTGTATTGTAGTGAGGGCATTTTTGTAATTGGAGAATTTGTGTCTCTTTATTATCATCGTCGGAGGTTACATGATGTATATGACAAGGGTTAGTTAGACTTGTTGCTATCTAGAGCTGTATGGATGCTTCTGGTAGGTGCCGACCTTCGTCTGGGTCAGTGGAATATGATGTGGTCTTCTAGGTTTTGCTTGTCGATCAATGATGAACCTTGGTGGGCGTTTGATAGTTCTTGGTGGGGGCGTTGGAGGAGGTCCCTGTCGACGCTGGCTTGTTAGGGTATGAGGATCTCAAGTCTCCATCTTATGGAGGTTGGACCCAGCGGATGTGTCGATGAACTTGAGCTTGATCTCCTTTAGGGCCACCTTCATGTTTTGGTTCCTAGCAAAACTTTGTTGTTGTTTGGCTGATTGCCTACTTGCAGGAGCAAGTCTTCAAAACCTCACCCGTCGATCTCTAAATGGGTGGCACCGAAGCTCTGGTCGACGTGCCTTTCTTTTAAGCCTCGCCAGGGTGTTGCTAATGTATTGCGTGCTCTGAGGCTCAGACCTCTCGGCAAGGGTGTCGGCGTGCACGCACCAGCTTCTAGTAGGTGGTGGCGCTCCCTTCGCATTGGGGCTTGAGATCGGCGGCGAGGGTGCACCCGGGGGGATGTTACATTTTTTTCTTGTAGTATCCCCCGGGTGCTTTTGGGTTTGGGACTGTTTTGTGGAGGTTCACGGAAGAGATTGGTCGAGCTGTCCCTAGGTTTACATTTGTTCTTGTGGTATTCTCGCTGGGGTTGTCGGAGGTTTTATCTGGTGGTCATTGGAGAGAGGCTCTGTTTTTATGGGGGTTTTGTTTTTTGGGTGGCATTTTGCCGACTTGGAGCTCTCGGCATTTGGCTGGCAGTAATGGTTTCTAATTGACATTTGGGTTGGGTTGGGGTTGTATTTATAGGGTGAGGTTGGGGTGGTAGACGAATGGGTGCTTTAAATGCATAATTGAACAGTGCCTTTGTTGGTGGGTGTTGTAAATGCTGTTGTTTTATTGCAAGTTGGGTGGATAGAGGGACGGCGCTTTGACCGTGTTTTAGCGCTTATTTATTGTGATTGAATAGTTGATCAGAGTTGTGGGCCCTCCTTCGTATGGACGTTTTGAGAGGGTTCGAGAAGTTTTGGTTGAGGGTGCTTGAAGCTGTTGAATTTATGTACCTTCATTTCATCTTGCTGTGTTTAGAGTGTTAGTGGTTTGCTTCCTCGAGCCCCTGGCATCGTTGGGGGGCTTGGTTTTATGAGTACCTCTACTCCCCTCTTATGCTTTAAGAGCGGAAGAGGTATGTTTCCTCGAGCCCCAGGTGTTTTGTGAGGGTGCTCGATTTTATGTATACCTCCACTCCCGTCTTAAACTTTTAAGAGCGGGTGGGGTTTGCTTTTTTCGAGCCCCTAGCATCGTTGCGAGGGTGCTCGATTTTATGTGCACCTCCATTCCCATCTTAAACTTTAAGAACAGGTGGGGTTTGCTTTTTTGTGCGCCTACCATCGTTGCGAGGGTGCTCGATTTTATGTGCACCTTCGCTGCCGTCTTAAACTTTAAGAGCAGGTGGGGTTTGCTTTTTTGAGCCCCTGGCATCGCTGCGAGGGTGCTCGATTTTATGTGCACCTCTGCTCCTGTCTTGAACTTTAAGAGCGGGTGGGGTTTGCTTTTCGAGCCCCTGGCATCGTTGCGAGGGTGCTCGATTTTATGTATACCTCCGCTCCCGTCTTGAACGTTAAGAGCGGGTGGGGTTTGCTTTTTTGAGAATTTTAATGAATGTTTTGCCTCAAGTAAGGTTTATGGTAGAGGGCCTTGTTTGAGGCAAATCTTTACCTATAGTTGCGGCGATGAGGGTGGTTCAGCCCTGGGCCACCCATTTCGGCGAGGGTTGATTTTTGCGGGGCAGGGTAAATTATATTGTAGGGAGAAGCTACTGCCTCGTTAAAAAACCTTGCACCCCTTCACAAGGAAAAAGAGTGCAGCGCTGAGGTTTTTACATTATGGTGGTGAAAGGAATAAAAGGAAAATTACATAGTGCAAGCGCATTGTAAGGCGCCGCTAAGGGTAGAACTTGTGGAGATCGTCTATATTCCTGGTGTGTGGTAGTTTGTTGCCCTCACTATCTTGCAGAGTGAATGCCCCTCGTCTGGTTGTTCGGGTGGCGAGGTAAGGGCCGGGCCATTTTGGTTGAAGCTTGCTTGCCATTTTTGTGTTGCTTTCTAGTAAGGACCATGTCGCCTGTGATGATTTGGCGGGTTCACCTTTTTGTTCCTCCACCTGATGGTTTCATCTTGATATAAGCGGAGGTTGTTCACTACTTGGCATCTAACTTCTTCTATTAGGTCCTTTGTTAGTTGCTCGTCCTCTTGGGCTTCGACTTTGTTGCTGGCGAGGGTGACTCTTGGTGATTTGTGGGTGAGTTCCTCTGGGAGGACTGCTTCTTCTCCGAAGAGTAACTTGAATGGAGTGAATTTAGTGGCTCTGGATTCAGAGGTATTGTGGGACCAGATGATGGAGGTCAGCTCTTCGGCCCATTTGCCCTTAGGTTTGCCATGTAATCTTTTAGAGATGCCTTAGAGGATTATTCCATTTGCTCTTTCGACGAGGCCATTTGACTAGGGGTGCCTTACGGAGGTGAAGCATATCTTGCATAATTCTTTGAATGCCTCACTGTCAAATTGGGTTCCATTGTCCACTGTGAGTTTCATTGGTACTCCGAAGCGGCATATGATTTGTTGCTAGAAGAACTTTTTGACTGATTGCGAGGTTATTGTGGCTAGCGTCTTTGCTTCTATCCATTTTGTGAAGTACTCGATGGCAACAACTGTGTAGCGGAGGTTTCCTGGGGCTATTGGCAACGGGCCGACTAGGTCCATTGCCCATCGTTGGAGGGGCATGTCGGGCATATTTGGGTTGTGGAAGCCCCTAGCCTATTGGAGTGTGAGGAAGAGAGTTGGCAACCCTCACATTTTTGTACCAGCGAGGCTGCGTCGCTTACTGCTGTTGGCCAGTAGAACCCCTACCTAAATGCTTTCCCTACGAGGGCTCTAGGTCCGTTGTGGGAACCACATTGACCTTCGTGGATTTCCTTCAATAACTGTTTTCCTTCGCTGGAGGTAATGCATTTTAGGAGAGGTGCTGTTACGCTGGCTTTGTATAGCTCATTGTTTATTATCTTGTACCCTCGTGCTCTCTGCTGCATTCTGTTCTCGCCTTCTTTGTTTTTTGGTTCGAGGTAGCCTTTGAGGTACACTATGATTGGCACTCTCCAATCTTCGCTATGGTGCACTGCGTTGATTAATTTTGGTGCCTTGAGGTTTTCTTCTGCTGAAGGTAGGGTTATGACTTCATAGAAGACATCCGAGGGTAGGGTGTTGCCCTAGGCTGCTGCTTCACTATTTTTTGACCTTGGTATCGGTTTTGTTGTTATGCCTAGGAAGAAACCCTCGATCTTGCGGATTGTGTGAAGGTACTTTTGGAGCTCTGGTTCTCTTGCTCTGAAACTTTTCTCAATGTGACCTGAGATGACCTGGGCGTCTGTTTTGATGACCACCCTTTTGGCTGATAGTGCGCGAAGCTTGGAAAGGGCCAGGATGACTACTTCATACTCTGCGTTATTGTTTGTGCACTAGAACTCAAGTCTTGCTACATATATTAGCTTTATGCCAGATGGCGAGGTTAGGATGGCTACTATCCTTACTCCTGTTGTGCCCAAGGCTCCGTCTATATTGACGGTCTAGATTGGCTTTGAGACCTCTGATATGTTGTGAGTGGCGGGGGTCCAATCGGCTATAAAATCCGCGAGGGCCTGGGATTAGATCGTGTGTCTTCCGATGAACTCGATAGCGAAGTCGTTGATTTCTGTTGCCCATTTGCCGATGCGCCCTATGGCTTCAGGGTTCTTGAAGATGTTGTCGAGTGGGAAGCTCGAAGGTATGATAATTTTGTGAGCTTGGAAATAGTGTTTTAGTTTTCTAGATGCCATGATGATTGCATATACAACCTTCTCCATTTCAGTGTAGAATTTTTAGCACCGTCGAGGGTCTCGGATACGTAGTACATTGGGAACTGCCTCTTTGTGTGCTCTTCTTGCTTTTCTGTTACTAGCACTGTGTTGACTGCGTGTGGCGAAGCTGCAACATACAGTAGTAGCGGTTCTTTTGGTAGTGGACTTGTGAGGGTTGTGAGATTGTGCAGGTATGTTTTGAGTTCATCGAAGGCTTTTTGCTGTGTTGGGCCCCAGTTGAATGGGTCTATGTTCTTGAGAACCTCGAAGAATGGTAAGCTTCGCTCTGCGGACCTTGATATGAATCTATTTAGTGCTGCCAATCTTTTGGTGAGCCTTTGCGCTAGTTTGCACAATGTTGGAGGTTTCATGTTAATGATGGCATCGATTTTCTTTGGGTTAGCTTCGATTCCTCTTGCCGAGACAAGGCAGCTGAGAATTTTCCCTTTGCTTATGCCAAATATGTATTTCACTGGGTTCAGTTTGAGCCCTGCATTACGGAGGTTGGTTAATGCTCTTTTCGAGGTCTTGGATGTGGTTTTCTTTGTGCTTGCTCTGTACTGCGATGTCATCTACGTAAGCGGAGATTGATTTGTCTTCTTTGAACATCTTTGTTGTCATGCGGGCGAAGGTTGATCCCACGTTTCGGAGGCCTTCAGCCATTCTTCTAAAGCAATAGGTTCCGAAGGGTGTGATGAAGCTTGTCTTTTCCTTGTCCTTTTGGTTCATCCAAATTTGGTGGTAGCCTGAGAACCAATCGAGGAGCGATAAAAGCTCATAGCCAGCTGCTAAATCGACAAGGGTACTGATTCTGTGCAGTGGGAAGTCATCCTTCGAGCAGGCTTTGTTTGGACTTATGAATATCCACTTGCCGTTTTTCTTCTTGACTAGCACCACATTTGATAGCCATGTTGGGTATTTTACTAGGTGGATGACTCCCGCATCTAGCAGGCACTGTACCTCCACCTTTGCTGCTTGTTTTCTTTCTTCAGACATTTTTCAGAGCTTTTGCTTGACTAGTTGGTAGCCCTGCTTTACATCGAGGACATGTTCAATTACTGATCTGTCTACTCCACGAAGGTCCTTTGTGGACCATGCAAAAATATCGCTGTTGTCATGAAGGAACTGTACGAGGTTAGCTTCTGTTTTAGGGTCTAGTAAGGCGGAGATGATGACTTGTTTGCTTTTGTTACCCTCGAATAGGGTCACTGTCTTTGTTTCCTCAGCTGGTTTTGCTCTGGGCTGCTGTTTTGGCTCATCTTGCGGAGCTTCTTTTTCTTTTGGTTTTTCTTTGTCGAGGCTGTGCACATTTTTCTACCTGGGTGCGGTGGTTTCTTCTGCTATCCAAGCGAGGTCTTAGTCACCATATACGGCAATAACGCCTTTGGCGGAGGGTAGCTTCATGCAGAGATAACCTGGGTGAAGGACTGCGCTAAATACATTGGTGACCCCTCGGTCGAAAATTGCATTGTAGTTGTATAGCATGTCGACTACGTCAAAGGTTATGTGTTCTATTCTGCTATTTTGTTGATCTCCGAAGGTTACCGGTAGAGTGATTTTGCCTATTGCTTTAACTTGCTTGCCTCCGAAGCCGTACAACGGTCTACCTGCTGGTTGGAGAAGGTTTTTGTCTAACTTCGTATTGTCAAAGGTTGAGGCAAATAAGATGTCTGTGGAGCTGCCCGTATCAACTAGGATTATTGTTACTGCCCAGCCGGCTATGTTTGTTTCAATAACCATCGCGTCTATGTGGGGGTAATCTTTGAGTTTGAGGTTGGAGCTGTCAAAGGTTATTGGAATGTGGGACCATTGTGAGTTTCTATGGGGCCCCTCTGCGGCGACGTAGTGTACTCTTCTCATGTGTTCTTTGTGTTGCCTTTTGTTTCCATGGTCCTCATTGGATACTCCAGTGATTGCTAGGATGACACCGAAGGTCGCGGTTGGGTTGTTGATTGTTGTTTGGTTGGGTTGGTTTGCGGTTTCGGCTTTTACTTGCAATTGTTGTGGTTATGCGGCTGGTAGCGGGGATGGTGGTGGCAAAGCTTGATGTTGGGGTTGCATTTTTGGCGAGGTGGGGGGATGAGTGACTGTGTATGGTTGGTTGTTGGATCGAATGTTGTAGGTGTATGATGGGTGGTTGTTGTCGTAGGTGTTGTAGTGGTGGTAAGGTTGGTTGTAGCCTGCGAAGGTTTGAAATTGGGGTTGGGTGTGTTATGAGGGTATGCCGTAGTTAATGGGGGTGTAGTGATATGCACTTGCTGCCAGGGTCGGTTGTCATCTGGTGTAATTGACTAGCTTCGATGGCCCCGCTATTGCGGCTTGCTGTGCTTCTTGATATTCTTTTTCTTTGCTGCTTCTGTTGTCACTCTGTCCTACCGCAGGGGGCCTATTGCGGTCTCTAGTTCTGCTGTTGCCTTGGTTGTTGCGGGGCTGTGGGTTCTATCACGTTCATGCTTACTGCCTCGGGGGTACTGATTTCTTTGCTATGGCCTCAGTCGCGGGCGAGCTTGTGATCGTAGGGCGTCAGTTTTGTTGCGGTAGACTGTGTTTGATCTGATGTATTTCTCCATAACCTTGTGTAGTTCTGCGATGGTTTTTGGTGGTTTTCTAGCGAGTCTGGTGGAGCATGGTCTTGGTCTAACTCCATTGGTTGTTGCCACGATCACTGAGTCGTCTGTGATGTCGGGGGCTCTAGCACTAAGTTGTACAAACCTCCACCAGAAGTCTCGGAGAGGCTCATGTTTAGCCTGGATGCATGTGAATAACTCCATTGGGTTGGTAGATGATGGGCTGACGCCTTTGAAGTGGTTGCACAATTTTTCGCAGAGGTTGCCCCAAGAGTCTATGGAGCTTGGGGGGAGGTTATTGTACCATGCTTGGGCTGTGTCTTGAGCAATGATTACGAAAGACTTTGCCATGGTGAACACATCTCCGCCTGCTGCTATAACTGTGGCCTCGTAGCTCATCACGAACTGGCGAGGGTCTACGCTACTGTCATATCTTGGTAGGTTCTGTGGTTTGTATTTGAGTGGCCAACCTTTGGTTTGGAGGATTTGGGTTAGTGGAGATTTTGGGTCGTAGGCCATTTGCGAAGCCTGGTCTCTGTGTTGTGGTTGCATGACTGGAGGAATGTATTTTGGGTAGACTCGGTGGAAGCGAGGGGGTGATAATGGGGGTGGGGGTGGCTGTCACGGAACCGTCCAAATTATAAGAGCACAAGTTCAAAAACAATCACCGAAGCGATCAAATTCTCAAACTTGAGCCCATATAACTCCAATAGTCCACAAAATCACGAGGGATTTCAAACCAAATGGAGAACAACCAAGATCATAGTGACTCAACATAACACAGCACTTGTTACAACAGTTCATAAGTAGTTCTCATACCTCGGAGTATAAACAAGTTGTTACAAAATAACTTAGGAAATAGTGGAAGCAACATAGTTTTGAAACCATATTCAATTAAGTATGACCAGTGTAACACCCCAGGTGTTTATCATCAATTAGGCAGTGGGTTTGAGCTCAAACATGATAGATTAGTGGAGATGACAGGCAAAGTTAAACCTATGGACATAAGCCCTAACCTAAACTTGGATATTGCACCCTCGCTTACATATAGGCTCCATTAAAAGATATATGCTTGGGTGTGACTATCAAAGTATCTTCACATGTCCCACATCAATAACTATCTATATTGATCCCTGGAAAAGTTTCGTAAAGTTTGGAATCAAAAAGTCACATGAAATGATAAGTTATATGCTTGTTTGAATTATGACTGAAACCTGCCTTACATCCTATGGGAACTAGTGTTGTGCAACATACAAATGCAATATGTGCAACACATCTTGGACATATGTGGAACACCCTAGTGGAACATGTGTAGCATGTATCTTGACACAACCACATGAAATGACTATAGCATTTCACTTGAGTTCTATGTTTCAAGGCATGTGAGACCTACACTTTTGTGCAACCTATGCATGGTGGGTATGTTTGGCCTCTACAACACCTTAACTACACTTAGGACACTCCATGGAACAATGTTCATGTTGGTCATTTTGCCTAAATGTGCTTCTAAGTGATGGTTGACCATGTATGGACCCTAGAACCCTTTTGTTTGACCATTTCAAAAGTGTGACCTAGAAACTTTGCATGACTGTGCACCCTTTGACAAAGTTGTAGAGAATTTTATAAGGAACAAATTTTGTTTAAGAGCCAAGTCACGAAAATGTGTGGAACATGCTCAAACAGGGCCCACAAGTCAGTTTTAGGGCTGATTTCAGCACTTAGCCATTTTTGAGCCTTAATTCCGGTAACATCGACATTGGCATCTCGCGTTCTCAAGATTTCGTTAGGTAACTCCTGTTGACCCAAAAATGAAAGTTGGAAACAATGTTATGGGGAACAACATGTAAAAAGTTGGGAGCAATTTGATCAAGTTTGGCATTGTAAAATCCCAAAACCGAGCCCTAGCTTAACATGTTGACACTAGTAATTTGGGGACTGATTATCTACTAATCTATTGCCCTAATGACCATGACCATTAAATAGAAAATGTAGAGCATGGTACGGGCTACAACTTTGCTTTTAAGCCCAAGACCCAGATCGGCCCAGATCAGGCCCAAATTTGAGCTCCAAGTGGTCCACTTCGCTGCCCGCCACCTGTTTGTGTGTTTGCTCCAAAGATGACGCGTGGACGACGGCGTGGCGGCCATGCACCGCGCGCCTCCACCATGGATGCCGCGCGTCCCGTGGACTGGGGTTGATGGGAAGGCGCCAGGATGCTCACGAGCTCCACTCCGCTCTCACAATTGCCCTCGAGCCTTCCCTAACTCACTGCTTCCCCCCTCTGCCGAACGCGGGCGCCATGGCCGCGGCCGCGCCATGGCCGCGCGGTGGACCTCCGCCCAACAGCTGCTACCCTCTATCGCCGTCTCAACCAAGCGCGTCACCACCTCCGCCTCGCCGTACTCCGCCCCGCACGCGAGCTCGCCGGTCTCCTGGTGGCCGGTAGCGCCACCGCCGCCTGCAGCCGCCGCCGTGCCTCCGGGCTTGCGTGGCCAGAGGCCCACGGATGGTCGCGGGCCACATTTCGGGTGGCCACAGGCGTGCCCTACCGCCGCGCAGCTGCCGTGCCGTTCATCCGCCGGCGGGCCGTAGGCCGGCCGTTCCCTTCGCCGGAGTCCGTTTCCCCCCCCCCCTCCTCTGTTCTATCTCAAGGAAGGAGAAGACGATGAGCTGTGTACGCCTCCTCTTATATGACAGGCGGGCCCGGTTGGGCGAAGGGTCCCATTTGTCGGTTTAAAGGGTGGCTGTCTTGGGTGCGTTATCGGGTGCGCTTAGCAGTTTCAATAGGATTGTTTTATTCCGATTTTTGAATTTCAGATTTTGAGTAAATCTTCTAAATTTCATATCTCATGCTAGAAAAATCCAAAAATGGCAAATGTGGACTTTTTGGAAACCTTGAGAAGAGATCTATGCAGTAGAGTCATAAAATCCTATATGTTTGTAGATATTTTCTGATGTCTTTATTTAAGCCTTAAAAATGCTCCAAAAATGCTTACCAAATTGAGCAGAGCCACATCTAGAGTTTTAGACATCCAAAAATAGTGATTCTTATTTTGTTAATTTTGTGATGACATGTACTTGCTAAGAAAAATATTAAACACCCTAGTTGTTCACTGTTTTCTTAGGGTTTTGATTTGACCTTGTTATATAAGGAAAATTTCATTTTATTACTTGTTATTTTTATATCTTGAGTTGTGATGCTCCAATTGATGTGAAATTTTTATGGTAGGATTGTCATGCAATGGGTGTACTGTGGTATAAATTTCATGGTCATTGCTTACTGTATGCTCAAGTTATTGATTTAACTTGTTTATAGCTTGATAAATAGCTTATAAATAATATATAAATGATAAAATAGAAAATGTTGTTCCATTAACTTAGTATGATATTTCTCTATCATATTGATTCATAATATGGCCTTGTGTTTACATAAAATATTGAATGTTAAGTTTAACTTGCTCTCACATGATTATTGCAATAGCTATTTGTCTTTTTCATAGAGGTTTATATACTTGCCCAAATGGATTGACATTTGGACACTAGACTTTTGAGAGCATATTTAGGCCACTGTAATTTTTGTAGAATTTATTGTGCACTTTTGATAGGTGTTCATAATTCCACCTAATTATCTAAATAAATTAAGAAAATGCATTAAAAGAAATTACTTAGGAATGGACACTATGTTTTCTGGTGTTCATTAGTCATGTGTGACATGTTGGTAAAGTTGGTTTTGTCTAATTATATGTTTGCAACATAAGTTAATAATTATTTCTTACAAATGAGGTTTCTGGACAGATCTGGGAACTTAGCAAAGTTCTTCATGATAATGTGCTTTGTTGTGAAACTTATTTATACAAAAGTTGTAGATAATTTATGTATCTAGCTGCTGTTAAAATTTGGTGGCATTTGGCCATGTGGTTTAGGAGTTATAGCTGTTTAAAGTAGGGGTACAGAATTGCTTGCTCTCTGTCTTGTTAGATCAGTTGCTGTGTTTATGTAAATTCGACATGATAAACTTTGGAATCATGCTGTGATGATTATAAATGAAATATAGATAATTTCATAAGCTTTCCATAATGTCTTCATGCAAGTCATTTGGAGTTGTAGATCTCCAGTTATGATTAAATTACTCAGCTATTGGTCTGATGTCCAGAAGGTAGCAATTTCTAGTTCTAATACTTTGATTAACTTTGTCATGCTTGGGTATTGAAGTGTGACTCATATCTTTGATGAGGGTGGCACCCTGTGATCTTGTGAGACTTGTTTCTTGATTGATGTGCTTGCCCTCTTCTATGTTATGTCTTAATGAGGATTAAGTATTTAGCTCTAGGTGTTTATGTGAGCTTTGGTATGCTTGCATGATTACTTTGTTTATTGCACTTCTATACATTCATACATATGCATTATTGCACCTCATTTAGGTACGCTAGCTGAAAACGTGAAGAACGTGATGTGGAGCTAACCAGAAGATGGTGTTGGCGGACCTATCTCAGAGATGGAAAGATCGGACAAGTGCTAGAATGAGGGAATGCTCACCAAGCGAGTTTCATCTGACAAACTCTGACTTGAGTCGGATCCCAGGCAAGCCCCGGAGCATTATAAGCCTCCTATCTTCAAAGCAATTAATTATATATATGTTATAAGTATTGTTGCATTAAGTGGTACGAGTTGGTTGGAAACCCTTGCTGCATTATATCATTCCTTGTCCAGTTATATGAATCCTTGAATCCTACATAGACTAGGATCGAATAGATGCTTAGCCCTGCTTTAAGCGGTAGAAGTCAGGTGATTTCCTGTCACCTGCGAGATGTAGGGATATTCATATATGGCACGGTTGGCTATATTTGCTATCGTGAAATGGAACCATGTGTTAATAAAATGAAATGAGACCGGGCGGGATGACGATAGTGAAGCAACAAGGCATGGAGGTCTTGGGTGTCGATCTATCCCTGTCTGAGTCGTTTAAGGACCGATTCGCTGTACGTCCTTGAGTCATGTTGAACGCAGTCTAACACTTAGTTGGCCGGATAAGTCGTTCCGACCGCGAAGTCGAGTAGTATGGTTCAGGCCGGGAATCGAATGGTAGGTTGCTTCTTGGAGGAGAGAAAGGATGTGCTTGAGGACATTGGCGTGAGACCAAGGGGGGGTTAGAGTCCCTATCACTTGGCAGAGTGTCGCCCTTGGGGTCGCGACATCATTCGGACCCGCGATTCCTGAACTGTACGAAAGATGACCTGAGCAGCCCTCGCCAGGTGCGTCTCGGTGAGTGTTAGAAATACCCCTCCAGCTGGATAGGAATTCGATTCGAATCGCCGTCGCTCCCGGTTAGTGAGCACTTGACTTGAGCAGCGGCAACGTAGATTCCATTAAATTGAACGGATGGTTAATTGGATAACGATGGAAAGGTTGCCTCAATTTATACCTGCTATGGTTAATATTGTTTGCTCCTAATAAAGTGAGTGCTCTAGTACAGGTCCTAATATAGATGACAGGTTAATGATAATTAACTTGATGCTTAAGCATTAATGATTACTTATCCATAATAAGCTTTTATGCAAAATGTTGTCAAGCTAGCCCACTTTATACCAGCCTTGCATGATCCTTGGTGTCACTTTATTTCTGGTTTACGACGGGTAAGTCTAGCTGAGTACATTCTCGTACTCAGGGTTTTATCCCCGCTTGTTGCAGGTTGTGATGTATCTTGGCGACTGCAAGAGTTAGTTGGCTCCTGCCATAGAGGCGGAGTGTGATCACGGGCATGATCCTTCTGAGTTATCTTCTCTCTAATGCTTTTGTTGGAAGTCGACCGTGGTACTGGCATGTATTTGAAATAAGATTAATGTTAGTTTCAAATTACCTTGCTTCCGCTACTTTTGAACTTAAGTTGTAATAACTATGTTGAACTCCGATGTATATTGAATTACTTGGGAAATGGTTGTAACATATGACTTGTTATGTTGAATCACTACGATCTTGGCTGGTATGTTGGTTGGTTTGAAATCCCTCGTGATTTCATTGGACTACCGGAGTTATATGGGCTCAAGTGCGAGAATTTGATCACTTCGGTGATTGTTTTTGTACTTGTGCTCTTATAATTTGGACAGTTCCGTTACAGCTGGTATCGGAGCAAGATTCAACATTAAACTTGTCATATGTGTATTTAAAACAAAGGTTTTGTTTTATAAAATCAGTTTTATCAACTTATGGCTATATATAGGTTTGTGAAATCTAAATTTTAAATCTAATTATGCCAGTGGTCAATTTCCTTATGCCCATATAAGGATTATTAGGTGGCTTATATAAGTACTAACTTGGGGGTATTTTTATTTATGCATCTACGCCCAGGCCAAGGTATGTATGTGTGATGACTCTCCCACACTATGCTACCCGGTGTGTTAGATTGGTGGTAGCCGTCATATATGAAATAGCCATATATGTCGCTAGTTTACTTTTATGTAACATTGCACCTACGCTCAGGTAAGTGTGAGTTGTGAGAGCATGACCGTACAACCCGCGGTCTAGGGGAGAGCTAGTTTTGGTTACTGGATTATTTACATGTTACACACATGTATATATGAAGGTACTTAATTGTGGGTCATTGATGATTCGGGTAGTTTTGGTGCTACATATATATATACGGGGGTATATGTATATGGGAGTACTTAGAAGTTTACTTTCTTGCTTTCATTGTGTGCTATATTTGGGGAAATGTTGGGCTGCAATGAAACTTTTCTGCAGGTACGCTAACCACGAATGCGTAAGTCGAATGTAGCTGACGACTAGCTATATATCGAGAGAGTGCGTGTTATGCCACCGACATAGAACGTGATCGCCACCTTAGGTTGGCAATCTTGTGAGGACGAATAGGACGAAGCATGCATATTCATGATTGTTGCCTTATACATGGCTATGTTCCTCTCACCTTTCTTCAAATGATAAGTAACTTGTGATCAACGTAGTACACTATCTTTCTTGTGTGAAGCTAAACAAGAATGCTTTACTCCATGTTGCTTGAAAAAAAATATGTGCTTAGTCTTGCTAGAAATAAGTGTGGTTATATGCTTGAAACGATAGATGTACTCTAGCTTAGCCTAGTGGTGGATATGTTGTTCACCTAAGCGTTTGCAATTGCTCTAGACCTCACTTAAGTAATTGTGATTCTTATTAATGAATTAAATTCATGTTGGTCTAAGGTAACAAAATTTAGAGCTACTAGAATAACATGTTGGTGTGCTCTCTTGTTAAGTAGAACAAAAGCAAACTTTGTTTTGCTTGTTGGACGTTGGCTGCTAGAACATTTTCTGTTGTAGTGATGCTTTCGTGGCCATCATGGTGTTTTCTGTAGTTATGAAGAATACCAAAGTTGTAGCTAAATTACTTATTTGGCTTGTTCTTAAATTTCATGACCCTAGGCCTTATGGTTTGGGAGTTATAAATTTTAGAAGTTTGTTGTCAGAATCTGCCTATGTCAGAACACATCTGAATGTTTGGTTTGTTTGACCTGTGTGCATATGGAATCATGTATTGGAGATACTAGAAGAAGTGTAGTACTTTTTCTAAGCTTTCCAAAATGTCTTATAGCACTAATTGTGGTGGTCTAAATCTCTAGTTATGAGATTGCAAAATGGAATGACAGAATCTGTCCAAATCGGGGCAGAGATGTCTTCTTTGTCTTGTTTGGCCTTGTTGGCTATAAAATTATCTTAATATGATAATAATAAAGTTATAGACAACTTAATAAGCTTTACATAAAGTTAAGGCTCAGCCTTGTTGTGTCCCTAGAACTCCAGTTTTGCATTTTTGAAGTTCTTGTCAGTTTTCTGTCCATATTGGTACAGATCTGAAACATTAGCATTTTTGGTCATGTTAATCTATGAATTTGCTTTTGGTATGTATAACTAAAGTGTAGTAATCTTCCTAAGCTTCCTAGAAAGTCTAGGATCACCTTTGTGAGATTTCTACAACCTCAGTTATGGTAGAAACAAGTAACTACTGTGCTGCTGTCCAGATTCTGGGCACATGCTAAGTTGGCTTCCTTAGCCAGCGTTTGTTTTGAGCTAAACTTGTAGTTAGTTCATGCTTGAGATAAATGCTTGTTTGGGTGAGCCTTGTGCTTTGTATTGGTTGCTTAAGCCCATTCATTTGAATTTTCTCAAACGACTGCTTGATTGTGAGGTGTATGTGTGTTTGTATCTAGGTAGTGCCCTAGTTGTCACCTCGTTTGTCCTCGGTGAGCATACGAGGGTCACATAGCTTTATCCTAGAACAACGTTCCCGTTACGTAATTGTATGGTTGTTGTCTTCATTTAGGTTCTCTCTCTTAGGAGCCTGAGCCTGTAGACTTGGTGGTTAGCCCTTGAATGTTTGTATCCATGCCTTTGCTTAACCGAAAGTCCAAAGTTTAGTTCTCCTATATGTTTGCATAAGCCGCGGATATTTTGCAACCCTTTTTGTGAAGACCTTTATCGACCGACCAACCAAGTTAACTTTAATCAACGCTAGCCTTTGACCATGGTTCGTACGTTGCCAGTTGTGGAGACCGCACCTAAATTTATGTTGGACCTCCCGGTTGCCTCTCCCAAAGGTTAGCTAATGCGACGAAACGTCTTTTTGCTATGGCCTCAAAATCGCTTGCTTGCAAATTCGTGCATCTACCTTATCAACTCAATCTATGACTACATATTGGTTTTCGCCCTTGAAATTTACTTAATCTGTCCCCAACCTTCTCAGTCTCGAGATGTTTATCAGTTTTAATCTCATGTTGTTGCCCAACATGAATGAATCTCCTATAAATCTTTTATCTGGAACTCACTTCGGTGGACGCAAGTCGTGCATAGAATTTAAGCAAGAGTCCCTTTCTCAGTTGTCTTTAGGAATTGAGCTATGTTCCTTTGTGGTGTGTGTTAATTTTTGGATCGCCTCCTCGTTTATTCTAAACCTTGTGACTACCTTTACTTGCAATCCCTCCTTGGTATGGTGCTTGTTCGGCCAACCCAATCTGTGCCATTTGAAATTCCTCATCGGGTGTTTGTTTAGTAATGGTGTTATGAGTAGCAACTAATGGTGCCGCGACGAAACCGAGAGCCTCCTGTGGGTGCACACACAAGGTTGTGCTGCTTGGCACGCGCTGGTATCATGGTTTCTAATCATAATCCATTGCAGAACAACACTGATGTGATGTTCACGTGACCTTCTTCCTTGGTTGTTTTCTCATATCTTATCAAAATACCCTTATATCGTATCGTAAGATCTATATCTTAGACCAAAAGTAGTGGAGTGTCCTTCTGAAGTTGCTAAGAGGATAACCTTTGAAGAACAGGTCACCGACATAAACATTAAACAGACTGTAATAGGTGGTAGACAAGTAACTCTACTTAGTTGTCCCAGTATGGAATAACGTCATCTAGTAAGCAAGTATCTCGTCTCTATTGGATAAAAAGGACACCCAACACTTAAAAATTTGATAAGTCATTCGTTGGATAAGAATCAATCATCACAATATGCAAATTTTAACCTTTGTATGCATAATGGCGATACCGTCGAAATCAACCATCTCTAGAATAACTTCGTATTTGCTAACTTCAAGGGCAACTATCTGTTCTGCATCAACCACAATTGTTGTGGTCAAGAGTGATGATTTGGAACTTTTTAGTGTTGAAAGACAACTGATTAGTTACCGATAGGAAGGTTAATCTGCAGCTAGGTAACGACTCTTTGGTAGCTACGAAGGATATGTCATACAAAGCAATAACCAACTAGCCGACAACTTGAGTGATACTCTATCTTCTAGAGCCATTGTGATCAAGCCAATTCCGTCTTGGACAATCACTCAGATAGTGTAAGGTGTTCAATCAGCTAAAGCGAAGAATTAGAGAAAGCATGACATAATTTCAAAGTAGTATCCATGTGCCCTTAGGTGCCACAAATGGTTTGTTCATCCCTCCATTGGACGATCTCTCAAGTGGTCTTAAGGATCCTGTTGTACACCCTTTCGCCTTGATTTTACGTCCTCTCATCAATAATTATTGGGACAATCAAGGGTTCTCCGAGTAAATTTGCAAATCAAAAGCAAATTGAAAAGAGTCAAACAACAGATTTCCCAGCTTAGAGTTGATGTTGATCCTAAAGAGGAAGCCTCACGGTGAAAAGTTAGCCTGACAAAGCTAGTTTCACTAGGTTGCAAGTCAAACTCAACTTACTGTGCAACTGCCTCACGAAGGGGATTGTACTCAACTTGCTCGGTAGTGAGTTAATTACTGAAGTTGGTAAATACTTGCAATTTTTGCTGTCTACCAGACCTTGCTATATCTTTCTTTAGCAATAATTGCTAATACTCACTGATCTTTGGTACCTTAAGGTGTTCTTACCCAAGAGGTTGCATCTGATTCAACTCAGATAACTGTTGCCTTTGGATAGAAGAATCTTCTTAGATAACTGTTGGCAGAAATAGGAAGCCGACAAGTCAGCTATCACATTCACTGACCATCGATAGACTCAGATAATACAGTGTTGTCGTCAGAGAAAGAGAACTGCATGCATTGAACCGCAAGTAGTTTTCCATTAGTTGGTGTCTAAATGAATGAACATTTACGACCAACATAGACCTTGTCTATTGGTTAGTCGGTATCCTATGGCCTCAGAGAATGTTTGTCGTCTATGATCTCACCCTTTTGGAAGGTTGTGCTCAAGCCATTTTGGTAGAGGACTGCTTTTCAAACTTTGTGAATATAGAGTCATTTTGACGAGTATACTTCTGAAGATTTTGGTCTAATGTAAAGTTCATATGGCCTATGATATGCTCATGAGAGAGTCAGATACTTGTGAGTGGTTCACTTATGGACCAAAAGATCTCCGTACATCGAGAATGCAGCACTGTGCTATCTTGGATTCCTCCCAAAGTAACAATGCTTCATGGATGTCAATGAAGGAGATTCTTCAGACAAAATTTTCCATAAGGAATAAGTATCAGAAAGTGCCTTTGACCAAATCGTTCACCGATGTTGAAGCTTTGTAGCTGAATGCTATATCAGATATTGGGAACTAGATAACGTGTCTCTCTTCCTTAAAAGATCTTACATTCCGAATCTCGGGACGTGATTCTTTTAAGGGGGGAGGGCTGTAACACCCCAGGTGTTTATCATCAATTAGGCAGTGGGTTTGAGCTCAAACATGATAGATTAGTGGAGATGACAGGCAAAGTTAAACCTATGGACATAAGCCCTAACCTAAACTTGGATATTGCACCCTCGCTTACATATAGGCTCCATTAAAAGATATATGCTTGGGTGTGACTATCAAAGTATCTTCACATGTCCCACATCAATAACTATCTATATTGATCCCTGGAAAAGTTTCGTAAAGTTTGGAATCAAAAAGTCACATGAAATGATAAGTTATATGCTTGTTTGAATTATGACTGAAACCTGCCTTACATCCTATGGGAACTAGTGTTGTGCAACATACAAATGCAATATGTGCAACACATCTTGGACATATGTGGAACACCCTAGTGGAACATGTGTAGCATGTATCTTGACACAACCACATGAAATGACTATAGCATTTCACTTGAGTTCTATGTTTCAAGGCATGTGAGACCTACACTTTTGTGCAACCTATGCATGGTGGGTATGTTTGGCCTCTACAACACCTTAACTACACTTAGGACACTCCATGGAACAATGTTCATGTTGGTCATTTTGCCTAAATGTGCTTCTAAGTGATGGTTGACCATGTATGGACCCTAGAACCCTTTTGTTTGACCATTTCAAAAGTGTGACCTAGAAACTTTGCATGACTGTGCACCCTTTGACAAAGTTGTAGAGAATTTTATAAGGAACAAATTTTGTTTAAGAGCCAAGTCACGAAAATGTGTGGAACATGCTCAAACAGGGCCCACAAGTCAGTTTTAGGGCTGATTTCAGCACTTAGCCATTTTTGAGCCTTAATTCCGGTAACATCGACATTGGCATCTCGCGTTCTCAAGATTTCGTTAGGTAACTCCTGTTGACCCAAAAATGAAAGTTGGAAACAATGTTATGGGGAACAACATGTAAAAAGTTGGGAGCAATTTGATCAAGTTTGGCATTGTAAAATCCCAAAACCGAGCCCTAGCTTAACATGTTGACACTAGTAATTTGGGGACTGATTATCTACTAATCTATTGCCCTAATGACCATGACCATTAAATAGAAAATGTAGAGCATGGTACGGGCTACAACTTTGCTTTTAAGCCCAAGACCCAGATCGGCCCAGATCAGGCCCAAATTTGAGCTCCAAGTGGTCCACTTCGCTGCCCGCCACCTGTTTGTGTGTTTGCTCCAAAGATGACGCGTGGACGACGGCGTGGCGGCCATGCACCGCGCGCCTCCACCATGGATGCCGCGCGTCCCGTGGACTGGGGTTGATGGGAAGGCGCCAGGATGCTCACGAGCTCCACTCCGCTCTCACAATTGCCCTCGAGCCTTCCCTAACTCACTGCTTCCCCCCCTCTGCCGAACGCGGGCGCCATGGCCGCGGCCGCGCCATGGCCGCGCGGTGGACCTCCGCCCAACAGCTGCTACCCTCTATCGCCGTCTCAACCAAGCGCGTCACCACCTCCGCCTCGCCGTACTCCGCCCCGCACGCGAGCTCGCCGGTCTCCTGGTGGCCGGTAGCGCCACCGCCGCCTGCAGCCGCCGCCGTGCCTCCGGGCTTGCGTGGCCAGAGGCCCACGGATGGTCGCGGGCCACATTTCGGGTGGCCACAGGCGTGCCCTACCGCCGCGCAGCTGCCGTGCCGTTCATCCGCCGGCGGGCCGTAGGCCGGCCGTTCCCTTCGCCGGAGTCCGTTTCCCCCCCCCTCCTCTGTTCTATCTCAAGGAAGGAGAAGACGATGAGCTGTGTACGCCTCCTCTTATATGACAGGCGGGCCCGGTTGGGCGAAGGGTCCCATTTGTCGGTTTAAAGGGTGGCTGTCTTGGGTGCGTTATCGGGTGCGCTTAGCAGTTTCAATAGGATTGTTTTATTCCGATTTTTGAATTTCAGATTTTGAGTAAATCTTCTAAATTTCATATCTCATGCTAGAAAAATCCAAAAATGGCAAATGTGGACTTTTTGGAAACCTTGAGAAGAGATCTATGCAGTAGAGTCATAAAATCCTATATGTTTGTAGATATTTTCTGATGTCTTTATTTAAGCCTTAAAAATGCTCCAAAAATGCTTACCAACTTGAGCAGAGCCACATCTAGAGTTTTAGACATCCAAAAATAGTGATTCTTATTTTGTTAATTTTTTGATGACATGTACTTGCTAAGAAAAATATTAAACACCCTAGTTGTTCACTGTTTTCTTAGGGTTTTGATTTGACCTTGTTAAATAAGGAAAATTTCATTTTATTACTTGTTATTTTTATATCTTGAGTTGTGATGCTCCAATTGATGTGAAATTTTTATGGTAGGATTTTCATGCAATGGGTGTACTGTGGTATAAATTTCATGGTCATTGCTTACTGTATGCTCAAGTTATTGATTTAACTTGTTTATAGCTTGATAAATAGCTTATAAATAATATATAAATGATAAAATAGAAAATGTTGTTCCATTAACTTAGTATGATATTTCTCTATCATATTGATTCATAATATGGCCTTGTGTTTACATAAAATATTGAATGTTAAGTTTAACTTGCTCTCACATGATTATTGCAATAGCTATTTGTCTTTTTCATAGAGGTTTATATACTTGCCCAAATGGATTGACATTTGGACACTAGACTTTTGAGAGCATATTTAGGCCACTGTAATTTTTGTAGAATTTATTGTGCACTTTTGATAGGTGTTCATAATTCCACCTAATTATCTAAATAAATTAAGAAAATGCATTAAAAGAAATTACTTAGGAATGGACACTATGTTTTCTGGTGTTCATTAGTCATGTGTGACATGTTGGTAAAGTTGGTTTTGTCTAATTATATGTTTGCAACATAAGTTAATAATTATTTCTTACAAATGAGGTTTCTGGACAGATCTGGGAACTTAGCAAAGTTCTTCATGATAATGTGCTTTGTTGTGAAACTTATTTATACAAAAGTTGTAGATAATTTATGTATCTAGCTGCTGTTAAAATTTGGTGGCATTTGGCCATGTGGTTTAGGAGTTATAGCTGTTTAAAGTAGGGGTACAGAATTGCTTGCTCTCTGTCTTGTTAGATCAGTTGCTGTGTTTATGTAAATTCGACATGATAAACTTTGGAATCATGCTGTGATGATTATAAATGAAATATAGATAATTTCATAAGCTTTCCATAATGTCTTCATGCAAGTCATTTGGAGTTGTAGATCTCCAGTTATGATTAAATTACTCAGCTATTGGTCTGATGTCCAGAAGGTAGCAATTTCTAGTTCTAATACTTTGATTAACTTTGTCATGCTTGGGTATTGAAGTGTGACTCATATCTTTGATGATACTTGGGTGGCACCCTGTGATCTTGTGAGACTTGTTTCTTGATTGATGTGCTTGCCCTCTTCTATGTTATGTCTTAATGAGGATTAAGTATTTAGCTCTAGGTGTTTATGTGAGCTTTGGTATGCTTGCATGATTACTTTGTTTATTGCACTTCTATACATTCATACATATGCATTATTGCACCTCATTTAGGTACGCTAGCTGAAAACGTGAAGAACGTGATGTGGAGCTAACCAGAAGATGGTGTTGGCGGACCTATCTCAGAGATGGAAAGATCGGACAAGTGCTAGAATGAGGGAATGCTCACCAAGCGAGTTTCATCTGACAAACTCTGACTTGAGTCGGATCCCAGGCAAGCCCTGGAGCATTATAAGCCTCCTATCTTCAAAGCAATTAATTGTATATATGTTATAAGTATTGTTGCATTAAGTGGTACGAGTTGGTTGGAAACCCTTGCTGCATTATATCATTCCTTGTCCAGTTATATGAATCCTTGAATCCTACATAGACTAGGATCGAATAGATGCTTAGCCCTGCTTTAAGCGGTAGAAGTCAGGTGATTTCCTGTCACCTGCGAGATGTAGGGATATTCATATATGGCACGGTTGGCTATATTTGCTATCGTGAAATGGAACCATGTGTTAATAAAATGAAATGAGACCGGGCGGGATGACGATAGTGAAGCAACAAGGCATGGAGGTCTTGGGTGTCGATCTATCCCCGTCTGAGTCGTTTAAGGACCGATTCGCTGTACGTCCTTGAGTCATGTTGAACGCAGTCTAACACTTAGTTGGCCGGATAAGTCGTTCCGACCGTGAAGTCGAGTAGTATGGTTCAGGCCGGGAATCGAATGGTAGGTTGCTTCTTGGAGGAGAGAAAGGATGTGCTTGGGGACATTGGCGTGAGACCAAGGGGGGGTTAGAGTCCCTATCACCTGGCAGAGTGTCGCCCTTGGGGTCGCGACATCATTCAGACCCGCGATTCCTGAACTGTACGAAAGATGACCTGAGCAGCCCTCGCCAGGCGCGTCTCGGTGAGTGTTAGAAATACCCCTCCAGCTAGATAGGAATTCGATTCGAATCGCCGTCGCTCCCGGTTAGTGAGCACTTGACTTGAGCAGCGGCAACGTAGATTCCATTAAATTGAACGGATGGTTAATTGGATAACGATGGAAAGGTTGCCTCAATTTATACCTGCTATGGTTAATATTGTTTGCTCCTAATAAAGTGAGTGCTCTAGTACAGGTCCTAATATAGATGACAGGTTAATGATAATTAACTTGATGCTTAAGCATTAATGATTACTTATCCATAATAAGCTTTTATGCAAAATGTTGTCAAGCTAGCCCACTTTATACCAGCCTTGCATGATCCTTGGTGTCACTTTATTTCTGGTTTACGACGGGTAAGTCTAGCTGAGTACATTCTCGTACTCAGGGTTTTATCCCCGCTTGTTGCAGGTTGTGATGTATCTTGGCGACTGCAAGAGTTAGTTGGCTCCTGCCATAGAGGTGGAGTGTGATCACGGGCATGATCCTTCTGAGTTATCTTCTCTCTAATGCTTTTGTTGGAAGTCGACCGTGGTACTGGCATGTATTTGAAATAAGATTAATGTTAGTTTCAAATTACCTTGCTTCCGCTACTTTTGAACTTAAGTTGTAATAACTATGTTGAACTCCGATGTATATTGAATTACTTGGGAAATGGTTGTAACATATGACTTGTTATGCTGAATCACTACGATCTTGGCTGGTATGTTGGTTGGTTTGAAATCCCTCGTGATTTCATTGAACTACCGGAGTTATATGGGCTCAAGTGCGAGAATTTGATCACTTCGGTGATTGTTTTTGTACTTGTGCTCTTATAATTTGGACGGTTCCGTTACAACCAGTACATAGTCACATCCTACAAAAGCATATTAGGAGAGAATACTACAGAGACCATGCCCAATGGTCTAGCCTTCACCCCACTCGGCGAAGATAGTACTTCAGGTAACTAGCAAGAATCTATTACCTGCAATAAGGTGGGAATAAACCCTAAGTACGGGAATGTACTCAGCTAGACTTACCCGCCAAAAACCAGAAAATAACGTGACACCAAGGAGTATGAAAGGCTTTATATAAGTGGGGCTAGCTTGACACATTTGCCTAAAAGCTTAAGTATAGTTAAGTAATCATTGTTGCTTTGAACATCCAGTTAATCATTATTAACCTGTCATCTAGATTAGCACATGTACTATAGAAATCACTTTATTAGGAGCAAACAATATTAACCATAGCCGGTATAATAAGGCCATCATCATCATTCGTAAACCATCAAGATATTTAGTGAAATTTACGTTGCCTCTACTCTGTCAAGTTTCTCACTATCCGGGAGAGATGGCGATTCAAATCGATTCCAACTCAGCTGAGAGGGTATTCCTAACACCAACCGGGCATACTTTGCAAGAGTCGTCAACGGTCACCTTTGGTACAACTAAGGATGGGCCCGAACAGCGCCGCGTTCTCAGGGATACCAGCGGCCAGGAAGCTCAGGACTTTTAACTCACCTACCCTTGGTCTCACCTGGCTCCCCTCCGAGGCGACTTACACTTTTCGACTTCGCAGCCTAAGTTGAGCTACTCGGCTTCGCGGTTGGCAACCTCAGGCCGGCCAGCTAAGTGTTAGGCTGCATTCAAAATGACAAAGGAAGTACAATGGATCGGTCCTTAACCGACACAGACGGGGATAGATCCACACCTAAGACCTCCATGCCTTGTTGCTTCACTATCGACATCCCGCCTGGTCTAAGTTCATTATTAACACTTGGTTCTTTTCTATAATAGCAAATATAGCCAACCATGACCAAATACTTCCTATCTTGCAGGTGACAGGAGATCACCTGATATTACCATTCTAATTAAGCAGGGCAAAGCATATAGTCGATCCTGTCTACATAGGATTCAGGGATTCATATATCTGGACAAGGAATGATATAATGTAGCAAGGGTTTCCAACCAACTCCTACCACTTAATGCAACAATACATATAACATATATATAATTAATTGCTTTGAAAGTAGAAGGCTTATAATGCTCCGGGGCTTGCCTTAAACAAACGAGGATGGCTCGAGGTTCAGTGCTCAGCCACGGTTCCTTCGTCTCCTCAGGTTCCGTCGGACTGGGCCTCCCGCCCCCGAACTGGTTCCAACTCCACCGGGTACGTCTTGTGGAACTTCACCTTCGTCACGCTCCTCGGTGCACCTATTGCATGCATATGCATAGGATCAACTTCATGTATGCACCAAAGGTGAGATGACATGACAGATATATGAATATGTATGAGATAATGACATGATCAACTTTCATTGACTGAGTAAGTGCAAGGCCCTATTCAATTCACTTCAAAGTATCATGATCAGGTTCACACACTTAATCACACTTAGCAATTCAAGACCTACACAGGAATTATAGCACTAACATGCAAGTGATAACACAAAACATCACAAACATAGCAAGATTTCAGCACTCATTGCATACATGCAACAGCAACAAGATTTACATGCAACCGGAGCTACATAACTCCAATGGGCTTGCCATAAGACAATCTAGAACACTTATAAAATTGTCTACAAACCATATTCAGATGTCAAAGCATGAATCTTAGCTTAAGTAGGGTAAACAAACAGATTTCTCAGATCTGGTCCAGAATTCCAGAAAAATAACAATTTCTAAACCCTTACTTAGATTAGGTGTAACTCCTAAACTACTTAGCCAATGGCTACCAAATTTTAACAGAAACTCAACCAAGTAATTCACTACACCCTTCATGTATACCACATCTTATGAAAACATCACTAACCATACTCAATTCCACAAGCTTTGACTTACTGTCCTGAAACATGTATTATAGCAACTACCAAATTATGTGTGCAACCTAAACAAAATAGGAAACCCTACATAGGAACATCAAACACAGCTGATAAATTTACCATAGTTACATCATATCCCCATACCAGCACTGACCAAATTTCACATTTATATAATGCACCAACAAATCACAAAAATTAGTACACGATATCTCTAATTTAATACAAGCAAAAAAGGCATAAATCATAAACTTATTTTTACACTACAGAACCTGCACAATTTCATATTTTTAATAAAAACTAGACATTTCACAAAGCACATTGCAAGTTGAACCACCTCATTTGGACTTTCGTAGCTCCAGATAGGATTTTTCAAAGTTTAGCACAATATTTCACTTTCTGGAAAAAGAAAACAAAACCAAAAACCGAAACGGCCTAAACTAAACAGGCCCGCGTTGTTGCTGCCCTTTCGGCCCGCTAAGCGGCCCAGTCAGGCGCGCAGGGGGAAACCCGCGCTGACAGGCGGGCCCCGCCCATCATACTCACACAGGTAGGGGAGGAGCTCCGGTGAGCAAAAGCTCACCGCCGGCGGCTCCTCCGGTGGAACCAAGCGCACCTACGGACTCCTCGTCATCTCCCGCACCTCGGCATACCCTTTCCCCCACTCTACTGCATTGGATCAAGCGTGACGGTGACATTGGCAGACGGCGACGGGCGGCTCACGTCGACGGTGACGAAAACGACCACCGCACGGCGAACTATCTTCACCTACAGCTTCTACGCACCCCAAGCAACATGGAACAAGCATCCAAGGAAGCGGCGAGGCATGGCATTGGTCTGGCCATGGCGAACTGCAAGCTCAGCGAGGTGGCGTCGATGGCGACGATGGAGGAAGAAGGACTGTGGCGGCGCCTTGCTTCTACTGGCTAAAGCGAGCAGCGCACGAGCAGGTAGGAGTGGTGGAGGGGCTAAGGGCAAGATGGAGTGGGCTTAGGCGCAGCGACGCTGGTGCAATGTATGGTGATGCTCTCGACGGTGACCTCACCAGAACAAAGCGAGGCAGGGAGGGGCGGATGGAGAATGAGGGCGAGCGAGGACCATCGGGGCGTCGTGGTGACCTCGTGCCTGCGAACCGAGCGCGACATTGACACGTAGATGACCATGCGACGTCGTCCTTCTGATCGGTGTTGGCCACGACATGAGTTCGAAATTTCAAACTCAGACAGAAACTGAAACGCTGATTCAGTTAACACCGACTGACAAGTGAACTTTGAGGCTCCAAAACTCAAACCAGCTGGAACTAATAAAAGTTGTAAGGAGGTTTTGACTAGAGCTACATGAGATCTTGTTACAACTTTACTAGCACATGAGCTAAATCAGCAAGGTTAGAAAGATACAGGCCTCCAAAGAGGGGTATCTTGAAACTGAACTTTAGGTTAGGACTTAGCTAAAATGGCTAAGTGCGGAAAACAACCTCAAACCTGTCTTGTGGGCCATGTTTGGGCATGTTCCAATCATTTTCATGAGTTGACCACTGAACAACTTTTGTTCCTCATGAAATTTGTCACAAACTTTATTAAGGTTGCACAAACATGCAAGGTCTCTAGGTTAAACTTTCTAAAGGGTCAAACAAAAGAGGTTCTAAAGTCAACTAGGTCAAACTATGGTCAAACAGTACCAAATTTGAATTTGGTCAAACTATGAATAGAGACCCTATCTCAAATTGCATAACTAACATTTTAGAAGTATTTGCAAGGAACAATTCACCATGTAACATCACTTGTAAGTAAAAGTCAAGAAAAAGCACATTGAAACATACACTTTTAAACTAATGCAACACTGT
Source organism: Saccharum spontaneum (assembly GCA_022457205.1). Taxonomy (NCBI): domain Eukaryota; kingdom Viridiplantae; phylum Streptophyta; class Magnoliopsida; order Poales; family Poaceae; genus Saccharum; species Saccharum spontaneum. Next base: position 48,390,385 of record CM039608.1, read on the forward strand.
GTTGCAACTACATGTTACATAAGTTAACTTTAGGTGTTGTACATGTTTCATGACCATGTTTCACATGTTTTCAAGTATAACAAACCTAGCACATGCACTAGCATGGTCCACACACATGATCTTGTCACTAGCACACATAGCATACATATGTTGCAATTGTTGTAAGGTCATGTTTCAAGCAAAGATGCACATGAAATGATGATGCTTATGGTAATGTCATGCTATGATTATGCTCTAATGATGCATAGATGCAAGGCAAAACACCTGGGGTGTTACAGTGACGGGGGTGGCGGGTTTGGTTGAAGCTGAGGTGGGTGTTTTTGGAGCGGAGGTGGGTTTGGTTGAAGTGAAGGTGGGAAATTGGGGTCAGCTTTGAACATGGCTAGATACTCATCCATCAGTCTAAGTTGCTCCCTGGCTTCATCTGCCTTTTGCCTGATCACTTGTAAGCGTATCTGCCTCTGATGATCTTCGATTCTGCGCCTTTTCTCTTGGAGCTCTTCGTGCATTTGATTTAGGGCCTCAAGGCCTCTTGCCTCGGCATCCTCCGTGGCCTCTGCCACCTGGACACCTCCAAATGGAGTCCAGCTTACCTAGCCTTTGAGATACTACACAACCATCCTGGCGCCCCCGTGTGCCACTTCCAGATATACGCCAATTTGCTATTTGTTGACAAGACTGCCAACGCCTAGCTAGGTAGTCATCACGCAACCAATACTTAGTACTGTTGATATGCCCGGTGTACATGGGCCCCATTCCTAGTCCTCTTCGGCTAGTAGTAAGGCTTAGGCCTGAATACAGGTAGTGAGGAATCTTGGTCCCATATATCTGACAAATCCTCGTTGAAAAACTACATTTATCATGTTACTAATACTTTACTTAATCATTCTTGTGATTGTACGTATTACCTTTGATCAATATTGTGCATTGTATGTTATGCTTTGAAAAATGTTTCAAAAATGCTAACTCAGTGTTGAATGTGTGGTTGTCCCGTGCGAAACTCTTTGGAGTTAGTCTATTTGAAAAATGTTTGAATGCAGCTTTTGGTGTAGTACTTTTGCACTCACCGGATAAGTCCAGTGCCCATCAAGGAAGGAGCAATGGAGCTTAGGCATTGCTGACCATGAATGATTTGGTTGTCATAGGTGTACTATCCGAGCATCACTAGAAAGCTCTGGTGGTCAGGGCACCACCAGAGGATAGGTTCGTGGCTGAGGACAGTGTGCGGACCTATTCTTCCCGTGTCTAATATAGTGAAGGTGCTGACACGGAGATAGGCTTCCTGACATGTGGCGGTAATCGGTAATAGCACGCGGGGGGTGGCCAGGGGGACTTTGAAGGAGCACCAGAAGCTTCTAGTGGTAAGCATCGGAGGATTCTGTGGAGTTATATAAGCTTTCTACATAAGGTTCTTGGGGCCACTAGATTTCTCTGGGCTGGGCCTTGAGGTGTCATCAGAACATAGGTCATGAGTTCGCAGAGAGTGTTGTTGGTTGGTAATGGCTACTTTATTGAGTGGGTGTATGTTGATGAAATACCATCGACAGTGTACAAATAGGTGGAGTGGCCAGGCTTGAAAAAGCTCTTGAGACCCCATGTTGATTTGTTAACACTTTAGAGCTCAAGAAACCTCTCCTCTCACATATACTTTGTTGTGATTGGATTCGTGGTGAGATTGGAGTGATCTAGTGCATTTGCTTAAGAGAACATATAGTGGCACCAGCTAGCGGCTAGTTTGTAAGCGAATTTGCATGTTACTACTCTTGTAGGTTGCTACCTCCTAGACAACTTCTTGGCTGTGACTCCATGAAAGTACCGCATGGAGATTGTCTGGTAGCTCTAGAGGAGGAATTTTAAGGGCCTCTTGTGCTCATCCTCGCCCGAGGAAGGTGAAGAACAACTAACTCTAGTGGATTAGAGGATTGTGGAGTGCCTTGTGATCGTGCCAGCTCATAGACAAGCGCTCACATCGGAGCCTACCTTGCAGGGTAGTTTTAGCTTATGGAGGAGCGGTGATCCTTGGACTCGCCTCTAGGTGGAGTAGGTGATTGGCAAGTCACAGAATCACGAGAAAACATCATGTGTCTCCCACCATTCTAGTTAGATCCTTCGAGATCTTTACATTCAAGCATTTACATTCATAGAGATCTACATGCTTGCTTGTTACCATAGGATGCAAACCTCAACCTAGGATTTGTTTGTGAACTAAGGATTTAGGGTGTAGTCATAGCTTGGCCATTAGTTGAAATTTTGCATTGTTTTTCGCTAGGTTACACAATTATTTTTACAAATCACTATTCAACCTCCTTCTAGTCATCCTCCTTGATCCTACAGTTTGCACACCCTTCACTTTCGCTTAGTACCTTGAAGCCCTTTCCTTACTATCTCTTCACTCTATCATGCCATCAAGTTACATCTTATGTCGAATCAACTTTAAGCATAAATTGACAACCATTTCATTTGCATTGTTAGCAAGCTTCATAAGTGAGACCATCCCATATGCAATCATTTATGTCTCATCTTCACTTGACACACTTGTTTACCAACTCATCAGTTATGAAACCCAATTTCCATATTGCATAATATGACCAAGCTTCATATGAGAGACCATAGATAATTAACAATCTGTCTCCTTTATCATTTTCTCCACATGCTTGCCATTTATGCATTTCATCAATATGCCTTGGAGTAATTTCTCATTTACATGTCACTTGCTTCATTTGAGCCCAATCACAATAAATTATACTGGGGACTAAAGACCTGCAAATATCATGAAATAATAGTCCCTTAATCATGTTGTGATTCAATCTATCAGAACTCACTTAATAAGGCCGATGCACTTTCATTTGAACTCAAAAGTGAGTTCATACAAGGGAATAGTACAGGCACCAAGAAAAGACACACACATCGAACAATCAATGGGTGGTTTGACTATGCAAATACAGTCAATGGGTGGTTTGACCAGTAGTGTTGTTATTTATTAACTTTTCATTTGTTTTAGTAGCCACCTATTAATTACCTACATCTCCTAGCATTACCAGTACTAGGTTGTCAACCCTAGTGATGGTGCCAGAGATACTTGTTGGTACTACCTAGCATTACTACTAAGTAGATATCTTATTATTTCATGTGACTAGAAAGAATATAAAGATATGAATGAAAGGATTCTGCAAGCAGACAGATAATTATACCATTGTAGCACTTCACCCGAGAGTATTCTAGGTATCGTTATTTATATTTTACCACAAGGAAGGTGTAGCATTGGACATGTATTGATAACTTATAACATTGATGGAGAAATAAACCACAACCAATCACTCTACTCATAACAGGGGTAAGTCACAAGATAAGATATATGTATGATAAGCATTGATCAAGTATAATGATAAATCACTCAGAGCACTCCTATCTATAACATTAGCATGGTCAGGTAGAATATTAGAGCAATAATTCCTAAGTCATTCTTAATTACAAGTTAAAGCATACATTGATAGTGCAATTACACCTAGTAGTCATTGCTAAGATCACCATTATATCTATGCATAAGGGGCATTACTTAGGCCAGTCTCAGTGGAGAGTTTCATCTCATTGTTTCCAAGACTGCCATGTCATATAGAATGAAATGAAACTTGGATGAAACACTCACTCTCAATGGAAAGTTTCATTCCATAGTTTCATATACATTTAATTCTATGACTCACTGTTGACATCATTTTTTGGCACGTGTCAAGATGGTCAGAAGGGGCTAATCAGCAGAGGAAAAATTACTGTGTAGGTTGATAGCCGATGAAAATGAGCTTGTAAAGAAGGCTGCTTATGAGTGGTGGCGGTGTGTGGAGAAGTTGATTCAAATTGAAGTGTTGCCGATAAGGTTAAGGGTATTATTGCCGATGCCGATGAAAGAAGACTAAAGGCTGCTGCCGATGAAACAGGGAGTGTGCCGATGAAAAAGACTTGAAGGCTGCTGCCGATGGAACAGGGAGTGTGCCGATGGAAAGGAGGTCGATGAGAATACCATCGTGGTTGAGGCGGACTAGGGAGTAAGATAGGAGTTAATTTCCTTTTCTACGTTTATTAGAGTCTGAGTTGTATCAGAGTCATGTGTTTCCTTAGATTTGGATTTAGTGTCCTAGTCGTATTTGGTTACGTTTCTGTAGATCAGGATATAAATATAGAGTGAAGGGCAATGTAATAAAAAATCAATCAATATCAAAAACCAGCTTTTATTCTTATTTACATCTATTTACTTTTCGGCGACTTCGTCAACTTGCATACTTTTTTCCTTTTTACGAGTTCTCATCGATTCGGCGAGTTGCATTGCTCCAGTGCAATCTTCAACGATCCTCGAGTTCCGTGTGAGTACCTCTTGGCCGTGACTTCTGGGCGTATCGCTGTTGTCAGGACCAAAGTGCTCGTATCTTCATCCTTGTCGATTAACAGGTCAAATCGACTGGCACGCTTTGGATATCTATTTCGGGTATTAGCCCTTTGTGTTTGTAGATCTACTTTTGTATCAACACATCTTTTGGCACGCCCAGTGGGATAGATCTAATCAACATGTTCAATCCTGAGATCGATGCGGGAAACATCATCGCGGTATCAAAAGAAGATCTTAAGGAAGAATAGAGGCAGGCTATGGAAAAGGCTATAGAAGAATATAGACAGCTCTGCTTGAAGTCGTTCAGCTTGAACAAGAGTGGACAAGTCATCCAGAAGCAAGATTTGTCGTTGCCTCGGCAAGTTACCTTTGATTCTAATTCGGGTAAACTTCAAGAGATGGTTAATTCTGCAGTAAATCATGCTTTAATTAATCACTCCAATGTGCTGTCCAATATTGTTCATAATGCTGTGGTTCGAACTTTCAAAGAAGGGCAAGCATCACCTCATTACGTTGAGCCTGCCGATCATCAACCAGAATCAGCATCTATTATTACTCCATTGGCTCCCCCAGCCATTGTGGGTACAGAGGTTTCTTCCCCTCCAGTATCAGCAGGCTTATCTAACGTACAGTCTACACCGATGCGATCAGATTCAGCATTATCAGGACGAGTTTAGCTTAATACAGATCTATCGGCATCGGCTTTATCAGGTCCTGTGCCACAAAGTAATCAGACTCCTGCTAATTGGTGGGGATACGGTATGTCCCAGAGCCATCTGCTTTTAACCCTGGATTACCTCAAGTGTTTGATACAGCAGGAAAAGCTCCTATGCTATCGGCTGGTTCGCCGATAGTTCAAGTACCTCAATATACTACAGCAACTACTGTGCAACCAACTCTAGGAGGTTTCCAGGTGCCTTTGGGTCAAACATCTAATTCCAGTCCATCAGCAAATTTGTTACCGATGCAACAGAAGGCTCCTATTGTAAGTCAACCCGGAGTCCAGGTTATACCTCAAGTTGGTTGTAATTATCCAGCAATGCCAACAAATTACCAGCCATCGGCAAATTTTGTACCGATGAACGCTAATAATAATTGGTCAGGGCAGTTTCCCACTCAACATACAGTTCAGCCAAATCAGCAAGCTACAGGGATTCATCAAGGTCACATGCATGCTGATTTTTAGAATCAAGCATCGGCAGCTCAGCCGATGAATCCTTTCCAGCAGGTTAATAGACCACAAATAGTGGCAAATATGCCAATTGCTGGAGATCGTGGGCCACAAAGATATGCAGAAGGGTATCAGCAAGTACCTCCGGTGGAAATTCAGCCATATCGTCAACAAGATGTTGATGCTTTTTGGGCCGATAAAATAGCAGAAATTATGAAGGATCAGTTTGGGATCAAGCCCAAGGTCAATACCTATTCTTATCGGACTCCATATCCTCCGGCATACGATTTAATTCCTCTCCCAAATCGGTATAAGGTGCCAGATTTCACTAAGTTCTCTGGGCAAGATGATACATCAACCATGGAGCATGTTAATCGCTTCATTATTCAATGTGGAGAGGCAGCTAGTAGAGATGAATTAAGAGTTCATTTGTTTTCATCATCTCTGTCTGGATCAGCATTTACATGGTTTATTTCATTATCGCCAAATTCTATTATTACTTGGGCTGATCTGGAAAAGCAATTTCATAAATATTTCTTTGCTGGAGTTCATGAACCGATTTGGTAAAGTTGAGACAGCGCAATGATGAATCGGTGGAAGGCTTTGTGCAAAGGTAGGCTATTGGATGATCGGCAACTTGCCGATTTGGCCTTCCAAGGATTGTTGCCACACCTTAAGGACATATATGCTTCTCAGGAGTTCGAAAGCCTAAGTCATCTAGTGCAAAGGATTTCTGATCAAGACACTAGGGTTTTTGAACCCAAAAGGAATTGGAACAAGAAGGTTTCATTTGTCGAGGTAGAAGATTCTGATTCGGGTGAAGAACCAGTTATCAGTTTGGCTGAGTGGGTGTCACACCCATTTTTAAGGACAAAAATAGGATGCATAAAGTACTCATGTGCGCCCCAGGACATGATCGCACACACAAGTAGACAAATTACATAGTATCATCACAGTGCTTATTACATAGCGAATAAATATTTAAGACATAGTCTTGAACGATAAATAATAATAACTAATAGTAGATCTCCAGCGGAAACTCCAAACACAGGGACACGGTTGACTGGCTGACATCAAGACTAGTACTCATTACGATAATCTTCCTCATATTCTTCATCTGTTATGGTGAAAATAGCAAGGGTGAGTCCATGTCGAACTCAACAAATATAACACAGGGTTCATGAGGCTCAAAAGGCTAGACATTGTTTGACTGCGTTTAGCTTTTAATCATATAATTAGCAATTGTGTAGCATCAAAATAAACCACTTCCCATTAAAGAACCAATGATCAATTGTAATAAGGATAATGAATAGCATTAACATGAGCATAATAATAATCAACAATAATTAAGCATGATATAACAATTCTGATCAACTATTCCATAAGAATCCCCAAGGCCGCTCGTATCCGTGAGCACGGCTAGTATACCAGTTTTTAACTCTGCGCAGAGGTGTACACTTTCACTGTGAGTCATGATTTCCAAATGAGTGGGGAGATCAAGCCCAAACACCGGAGAACCATATAAAGCCATCCAAAAGCTCGTCTAACAAGTTAGGGCCATTAGATTCACTCGGCAGGCAGATGTAGAACCCCCCTTCCCAGTGGCACAACAACCGCAGCCTATACACACTAAGGACAGGGGCTCGCCCTACACCCAACGTGGCAAGCCTTTCTTACGCCATTTAAGGTAACCACTAACAAGCTAGAAAAGGTCTCTTGAACAACTAGAGCCAGAGCCATATAGCCCTCACAGCTGTACTGTATGTCCCGATTATCACTTACAGGTAAGTCCTTACGGAGAGAAACCAGAGCAACAATATAACCCCTTGCTCTAGCCCCCTTTTCAACAGTAATAAAATCATCTTAAGGGTTGGTTGCTTAATCCATTAGTCAAATTACAAGATCATTGTTCATAATTAAGCACTAGCAATAGCTACCCAAATGCACAACCCATAGGTGACAAGGAATGAAGATATCAATAGCTAAGTTATAATTTCTATGGTTGTCAAGGAAGACACATGCATATGTATGATAATTTCAGTGAATAGGACAACAAGGATGGTCCCATGTTATACTTGCCTTAGAACTTGCTTTATGCCCAAATCAATTTTCTCAGAAAAACCTCAACTTTATCCTCCATTAGCAACTTCTGGCATCCATCTTCTGGTCTCCGGCAACTCTTACGTACGGTTCTCGTTCGACTCGCAGCAAAGCACCACACATAGACAAACAACAGACACATCTAAGAACAGACACCATACAAAAGAGACACTTTAAAAGAGAGCGCACTAAACAACACAGTACGTTGCTACAGTCACGAAAACGCAAGAACGACGGATAACGGAGTACCATTACAGAGGACACGCGACTATCGAGACTTGCAACACAACGAAGAAAACAAACTATACGCTTGATCTATTTTAAACATTTTAGAAAATTATCTTAAAGTTGAATTAACCAATTTATATTAATTATAAAGCCAAAACTAAACCTTGGTTATATTTTATTTAGAATAAATGAGTATCTATTATTTAATCATTTAAAAATTTATAAATTAAAAAGCATAGAGCAGGTGATATCAGCCAATCAAATCATTATATGCTTCTAGCATAAACTATACAAGTTATATTTAAGAAACATTTAAGTTTTTATTAATCATGATAGCATTTTATTACTAAAGATCGAAGTATAAACCTATACTGTTTTATTTAGAAAGGGCAATTGGATAATCATTAATCATATTTAATTTCTAAAGTCGAGTTAAAGCTAATCATAATTTATTTATAAACATGCATGTATCCGTTAATCAAATTAAACTGAAACTTTGCAAAAGACAAGTGCGTCTGATAGTATCTCCTCAAACTGTATATGACGTGGGTTCAGCTAGACAAATTATAATTTAGAATCACATTGATGATAGAAATTAATCGGCTCATCATGTTACAGATTAATTTAAGCAAGTTATAATTAACAAAGGAACACTTAACTTGATATTTATCTAGTTAACATTTTATTATTCATAAAAGACCGGAGATAAACCTGAATAACTTTTAATTCAAAAAGGCACTGCATAATCATTAATCAAATTGCATCTAAACCGACTTTATATGATCATGTTTAAACTAGGCAAATTATAACCAATAAATATATATTTAAGTTGACTAATATTTATAAAAAAAGATTAGAAACAAGTTTGCCTAATCATTAATCAAATTTGTAGGATTAATTTCATAAACATGTGACATGGTACATGACATTGTTCACGTGTATCTTACATTGGCACAGTCGCAAGGCAACAAGAACGAAAACGGAATTACAACCCTATGTTGATTTTAACTAAAAAAACTATTAAATAATTATTAATCAAATTAGTATTTTAATCATTAAATTCATAACTAAATGACACGATAAACAATGCCACTACTGCATAGAGCACGACGACACGAATCTAACGTGACTGGAACGACTCAAATCGGACTTAAAACGAATAAACGGCGGAGATTAAACGAATAGTGGCAAAACTGTAATTATGTTGTCTTCTACCTTACGTACGTCGTACAAATTGTGGACGCCATGTCGATGACTGTTGCTGCCGTTGTACTCATGCGGAAGGAAGGGGAAGGCCTCGGCCGAAGGGAACCGAGGGCGGCCAGGCCTGGTCAGCTAGCAGCGCGACGACGATATGATGCGCGGCATCCAGCAACAGGAGCGGTTGTCGGGTGGCCTGCTACATTGGCCGAGCTGCACTTACGCCACCAAGAGCTAGAGTTGTTTCTTCCTTGGACTGCACACATGCCACGGCCTGCTCGATGTCATAGCCGGGGCTTTTAGTGTAGCAGTTGCACGCGAGGTCAGCGGGGGCCACACCGGCCTCGACGAGCGCGGCGCGGAGGAGAGGCAGCAGGTGCGCGAGGTAGTGCTGCGCCGTCTCCCGGGGAAGGAAGCCATGGCCCGGCGGGGTCACGTAGGTGTGCCGCGGTTTAGAGAGGATGTCCCCCAAGAACCACGCCGATGCCGATCTTGTTCGCCGACGACTCCAGCCCCAGCGCCAGCGGGCCCGGGGGACGGTGGCTCGCAGGAGACGCCGACGAGGGCATGTATTTATATACTCTAGGTTAAAGCCAAGTTGGAATAGGATTAGATTTTATTATTTTTGGAATTAATGAATTTCATGACTAGAAATAATTCTAGAAAATCTAGAATTACTATTTGAGTCACATAACTATTCTGCAAGATATACGCACACATACAGGATTTCTTCCACTCAACATGCATGCACGTATATATATATATATATATATATATATATATATATGTATATATATATATATATATAAAAGATACGGCGAGAGATAGAGGGAGCTACGAGCGACGGCTCGCGATAAGAGTTGTACTTCTGAAATCAGGGCGTCGAGGGCTACGCCGGCATATATATAGTTGTAGGGTTTGGAAACTTTTCGGAATTTCTTAATTTCGGGATTATTTTAATTCCGCGAATAAAATAATTCCAGAAAATCTGAAATTACCTTTTTGGCCGCGAAAAATAGCCCGGAGCTCAGAAAAATCACGGGAAAAATCCTAGAGACTCTTGGAAAGATAAGAAACTCAACTAAATGAGTTTGAGCTCATGAAAAGATGGATGAAGAGATCAAGGAAAAAGATTAAGCTCACGAAAATTAAAATTTTAAATCCAGAAAATGCCAAAAAATTTCTGGTGAGAAGTAAACGTCGTCCTATGGTATTTTGAAAATAATAGCACTCACCAACACCAAAGACAAGCATCACACAAACACCAAATTATCAAATTAATATGAAAAAGTTTAAAACCACAATTTTCTATATTTAAATTAGCAGCAACTTAACTTATCTAATGAATTTATTCAAATATTGAAATCATTCATTTTATTTAGTATTTTTCATGCACAACCCAAAATAGGAAATTTTGGGTGTGACAGTGGGTTAAGAATAAAAAGCCGATATCTTGTCTCTTTGGTCAAAAAGAGCCAGAAAAGTTTACTTTCGACATCACCAAAGCCGATAAGATATTTGATCTTTTGCTTCAATAGGGCCAGATTAAGCTGTCACCTAATCATGTGATCCCATTGGCAGAAGAGTTGAAGAAAATGTTGTATTGCAAATGGCATAATGCAACTTCACACAGTACAAATGAGTGCAAAGTGTTTAGACAGCAGTTACAATTAGCTATTGAGTCTGGGAGAATTAAATTTGGTAATTCCAAGATCCAGAAGCCGATGAAAATTGATCAACATCCTTTTCCAGCAAATGTGTTGGATGCTGAAGGAAAGACTAAGGTGTTGACATCGGAAGCTGCTGAGAAAAACGCATCAGTGGATCCCCAACATCGGATAACTACTGATGATGCAAAAAGCAAGGGGCTACTAATAGAAAGTGACAGTTCTGAAAAGCCTCCTCGATCTGGCATTGTGATTACCCATCAAAGGCAATAGGAAGGCTGGCGTCAGCGAAGGGACCGATATCGACAACAGCAAGAAGAAAGACGCCGAGAGGAGTGGAATCGGCATAATGATCATTGGAGGTGTCCGTTTTTTATTCATTGTTGGGAAGAAGGTATTAAGTTACCTACTGTTAAAAATTGCCCAGAGTGCAATGGTTATTATGGGGTTAATCGTCCAGAAAGGAGGTTTCAATTTGGTAATCAAGGTTTGTCCATCAATAAGTCGATCAGAGGTAAAGCATTAGTACATGATCGGCTGGGGGGCAGGCTCAGTGTACATGAGAGGCTTGGTAAACGTGTTGCATATTTTCCGAGAAACCAAGAGGAACTTGAAGAGATGGCAAATGCAAGAGTTCCTGATGAAGAAATATTTTACAGGGATCCTAATATACGTCGTGTAGAGTCAACCAGGACCTATTATCAGCCAGTTTGGAAAACTAAACTTCCTCAATGATGTCCAGAAGGTTTGACAAAGACACAGAAAAGGAGAATGCAGCGAGAGTGTCAAGAGGACTTATACCAAGAAGAGAGTTCCTCCAATGAGAGATCTGGTAATCAGCAGTGGCAAATAAAGCACAAAAATAAGGGCCCATCGGCAGATGTCAATATGGTGTTTATGTTGCCGATGGAATTTTTAGCACTCCCTGATAATGAGGAAGAACCTGTTTTCTCTGACCAGATAGCTCAATTAACGCTAGATCCAATGATGGCTGTTTTTGAAAAGCCTGCCGATGATGAGAGACAGCATCTCAAGGCTTTGTTTGTGAAAGGTAGAGTTGATGGGCAGCCTGTATCTAAGATACTTATTGATGGAGGAGCTGCGATTAATATTATGCCTTATGTGATGTATCGGAAACTTGGTAAGGGAGATCAAGACTTAACTAAAACCGATATGATGCTAAAGGATTTTGAAGACAATGTATCACCAGCTAAAGGGGCAGTGTATGTTGAGTTGACCATCGGCAATAAAACCTTACCGATGACTTTCTTTGTTATTAATGGCAAGGGTGCATATAATCTGCTTCTAGGAAGGGATTGGATTCATGCTAATTGTTGTGTTCCTTCTACAATGCATCAGTGCCTTGTACAATAGATTGGAGATAAAATTGAAGTTGTTCCTGGTGATTCTTCTTATATCATCGCATCGGCAGAATCAGACACTTATAAACGAACCAAGTGCATATCAGGAGAAGCTTGGGAAAAAGAGTTCCTCAAGGTTGCCGATTACGAAATTCCACCGATCCAAGCAGTCGGTTCTGAAAAAGAATTTTAATGGATAGGTTTGCCAATGATGGAAAATTAGGTCAAGGGTTTACATCGGCTGATGATTTAGTAGAAGTAGATATTGGTGAAGGTGATAGGCCAAGGCCTACTTTTATTAGTGCTAAGTTAAATTCCAAGTGTAAATAGCAATTAGTTGATTTGTTAAAAGAATATAAAGATTGTTTTGCTTGGGATTATACTGAAATGCCTGGATTAGACCGATCGATAGTTGAACATCGGTTGCCTATTAAGTCTGGATTTTGGCCACATCAGCAGCCAGCGCGCCGATGCAATCCTAATATACTTCCTGATATTAAGGCCGAAATAACTAAATTGATTGAGGCAAAGTTTATTCGGCAGTGTCGATATGCGGAGTGGATTTATATTGTGGTTCCTGTTTACAAGAAAAATGGGAAACTTCGTGTTTGTATTGACTTCAGGAATCTCAATAAAGCCACGCCGATGGATGGTTATCCAATGCCGATTGCTGATCTGTTGATTGATGCTGCAGCAGGACATCAAATTATCAGCTTCATGGATGGTAATGCAGGTTATAATCAAATATTCATGGCTGAAGAGGATATTCCCAAGACTGCTTTTAGGTGTCCAGGTCATGTGGGATTATTTGAATGGATAGTGATGACGTTTGGTTTGAAAAATGCCGGTGCTACTTATCAAAAAGCTATGAACTTTATTTTTCATGAATACATCGGCACATTAGTAGAGATCTACATCGATGACATAGTGATTAAGTCTGGAGATATCACAAAGCATCTAACCGATCTACGAAAGATACTGGAGTGCACAAGAAAGCATGGATTAAAGATGAATCCTAATAAATGTGCATTTGGTGTATCGGCAGGACAGTTCTTGGGTTTTATGGTGCATCAGCGGGGCATTGAAATTAGTAGGAAGTCTATTAAGGCAATCAATAAGGTTGTTGCTCCTGCCAATAAAACTGAATTACAATCTTTGATCGGTAAGATTAATTTCATCAGGAGATTCATATCTAATCTGTCGGGTAAGATCAAGGCCTTCAGTCCATTACTGAAATTGAAAGCCGATCAGGAATTTAGATGGGGAGATGAGCATCAATTAGCCCTAGATGAAATTAAGAATTACTTAACAAATCCTCTAGTGCTAGTTCCACCTCAACACGGAAAACCTTTCAGATTGTATTTGTCAACTGATGATACTGTTATCGGTTCAGCTCTTATTCAAGAATTTGAAGGGAAAGAACGTGTTATTTATTATTTGAGCAGACGGTTAGTAGATGCTGAAACCAGGTATTCGGCTATCGAAAAATTATGTCTGTGTCTATACTTTTCTTGTGTTAAGTTGAGGCATTATTTACTATCGACTAAGTGTACTGTCATATGCAAAGATGGCGTGGTCAAATATATGCTGTCGATGCTGATATTAAGTGGTAGAATTGGCAAATGGATTTTAGCGTTATCAAAATTTGACCTATGTTATGAATTGGCTAAGGCAGTTAAAGGACAGGTTATGGCTGATTTTGTTACTCAACATTGCAACACAGTGGATTCTCTGGAGATCGCTCCTTGGACACTTTTCTTTGATGGGTCTACATGTGGTGAAGGAGCAGGCATCGGCATTGTGTTAATTTCCCCTCAGGGGAAGAAGTATGAGTTCTCATTACCGATTGTTGCTACATCAACAAACAATCAGGCTGAGTACCAAGCCCTGATAAAAGGGTTAGAATTGCTTAAGAAAGTACGTGCTGATGCTGTTGAAGTTTTTGGTGATTCTATGCTAGTTATAAATTAGTTGGCTGGGATTTATGAGTGCCGAAGTGAAATTTTAATTTCATATTATGAGAAGTGTTTGCAGTTGTTGAAAGGGTTTAGGAATTTTCATTTGGAACATGTCTCTCGACTGCATAATGAAGAGGCTAATCGATTGGCTCAGCATGCTTCAGGGTATCAGCCTATTCAAGAAGTGTTAACATCGGCAGTTGATACCGATGACTAGAGAAAGGAAATTATTGATTATTTAAAGAATCCATCTAAAAAGGTTGAAAGACGTATAAGGTTCCAAGCTACCAAGTATGTGCTCCTCGATGATGAATTATATTACCGTACCATAGATGGAGTTTTACTCAGGTGTGTTGGCATCGATGAATCAAAAGGCCTGATGGGTGAGATTCATGAAGGAGTATGTGGGGCTCATCAGTCAGCTTTCAAGATGAAATGGATGATCAGAAGGAATGGATATTATTGGCCGACTATTCTCGAAGATTGTTTTAAATATTTTAAAGGATGTCAGGAATGTCAAAAATTTGGTAATATTCAAAGAGCACCCGCATCGGCTATGAACCCCATAATTAAGTCTTGGCCGTTCTGGGGTTGGGCTATTGATCTCATCGGTCAGATTTATCCACCATCGAGTAAAGGGCATAAATTTATTCTGGTTGCTACAGATTATTTCACAAAGTGGGTTGAAGCAATTCCTTTGAAAAAGGTGACATCGGCTAATATGATTGATTTTGTGAAAGAACATATTGTTTACCGATTTGGTATTCCTCAAACCATCACTACCGATTAGGGTACCATGTTTCATTGGGCGAATTTGATGAGTTTGCTATAGGTATGGGGATTAAAGTTTTGAATTCTTCACCATATTATGCCCAGGCTAATGGTCAGGCTGAAGCTTCTAACAAAGGAATTATCAAGCTCATTAAGCGCAAAATTAAAGAATATCCTAAGAGGTGGCATACAATATTAAATGAAGCCTTATGGTCATATCGGATGGCGTGTCATGGTGCAACCAAGGTAACACCTTATCAGTTGGTATATGGACACGACGCAGTATTACCTTGGGAGGTTAAAACTGGCTCTAGGCGAATACGTTCTCAAGATCAATTGACAGCCGATGACTATGATACCCTTATGAAAGATGAGTTGGAAGATGTAGCAGGTCATCGGTTAAAGGCTTTAGCTAGCATCGAAGAGAAAAAGAAAAGGGTAGCCAGGTGGTATGACAAGAAGGTAAAGGTAATAGAAGAAGAACGAACCGTAGGAACATTGAAGTTGATCGCCATTGCTCTGAGAAGGATGAGGGCACAAGCTGGGGACTTGAAGTTGACGATGGAAGGAGCTCAGGTGGGTTGAGGACGCACGGTTGTTCGTTAGGGTTGCCGTCGGAGAGAGAATGCCAAAGGTTGAAGTTTGAAGGTAGAAGATGAGCAATCCGGAGAAATCTATTTATAGGCCGCTTGGAGTAGGGGTATTCTTGACTTATCTCTATGCCGTGCGCGGGTGGATCGAGGTGGTTCAGATGGATATGGTAACTGTTTGCACGATAATCAAGGGATTGTACAGAAGATTTGATGGCAAGTAATCATGACTTGGAAGAGATCTTGGTACAGGATCTTTCAGTTCTAAAATGGTGGTGTTGCTATGATAAAATCTTGCCGATGGGTTGTTATTTTGGTATCTCAACTGTAATTGGGGTAAGAACAGTTGGGAATTATGCGATATTTACTGAGATGCATGAATTAGAGCTAGATTTGATTAAATTCGGTAACAGATTAAGTTATGCTTGGAGAATGGGTTGAGAAAAATAGGTAACAGCAAGCATTATCTGGAGTAAATTTCGGAGCATCAGTATCTTATACTCTGAAATTGGGGGGCATGTGTTGACATCGTTTTTTGGTACGTGTCAAGATGGTCAGAAGGGGCTAATCAGCAGAGGAAAAATTACTGTGTAGGTTGATAGCCGATGAAAATGAGCTTGTAAAGAAGGCTGCTTATGAGTGGTGGCGGTGTGTGGAGAAGTTGATTCAAATTGAAGTGTTGCCGATAAGGTTAAGGGTATTATTGCCGATGCCGATGAAAGAAGACTTAAAGGCTGCTGCCAATGAAACAGGGAGTGTGCCGATGAAAAAGACTTGAAGGCTGCTGCCGATGGAACGGGGAGTGTGCCGATGGAAAGGAGGTCGATGAGAATACCATCGTGGTTGAGGCGGACTAGGGAGTAAGATAGGAGTTAATTTCCTTTTCTACATTTATTAGAGTCTGAGTTGTATTAGAGTCATGTGTTTCCTTAGATTTGGATTTAGTGTCCTAGTCATATTTGGTTACGTTTCTGTAGATCAGGATATAAATATAGAGTGAAGGGCAATGTAATAACAAATCAATCAATATCAAAAACCAGCTTTTACTCTTATTTACATCTATTTACTTTTCGGTGACTTCGTCAACTTGCATACTTTTTTCCTTTTTATGAGTTCTCATCGATTCGGCGAGTTGCATTGCTCCAGTGCAATCTTCGACGATCCTCGAGTTCCGCGTGAGTACCTCTTGGCCGTGACTTCCGGGCGTATCGCTGTTGTCAGGACCAAAGTGCTCGTATCTTCATCCGTATCGATTAACAGGTCAAATCGACTAGCACACTTTGGATATCGATTTCGGGTATTAGCCCTTTGTGTTTGCAGATCCACTTTTGTATCAACACTCACAGAGAGTTGGTAACGTGCCAAAAGAGTTTCATCCCCATGAAACCCAATTCTTCTCTCCCTTCATTAAAATGTTGCCATGTCAACAAAAGTCATACGTGGCAGGCTATTAAATATAAATGAAACTCTAGTGAAACTCCCACGGAGACTGGACTTAGGGAAGTTTAAGAACAGAGCTTGCCCTTCCTTCGTAACCGAGCCCTACTTCTATGACCTATATTCGGAGAGTGGACTACAAAGGACTCAATGGTAGTGTCACACCCGCGATCTACCACATGACCTGGAATATAGAGTGTATTTGCAGGTAAATAGCATATAAGCACCACGCTTACATGATCTCTACCACCCACCCCATGTACTTTGGAGTAAGCGCTATACGAACTTATGCATAAACATAATAATAAACCAGCTATACTAATTATATAATCAAAGTAGACAATGAACATTGTAACCTTGAACATGAATAAGATGAATACTAATATTGTCATAACAATTGTAGCAAGCATATAAAAGTAATGGAGATACAATGAGAGAGGGTCTCACATCCATTTTCAAGGACAAAATAGAATGCATAACCTTATGTGCGCCCAGAGATCAATCACACATAAGTCGACAAATTAAAACAAAGTATCATAGCATTTGTTTATTACATAACGTATTTCATCACATAGTCTTTACACAAATGTAGCAAAAATAAAAAGATAACTCTCTCGTGGTGACTCCAAACACAGGAACGTTGACTGGTTGACATCAAGCCTAATACTCATCACGGTAGTCCTCATACCAATCCTTATCTGTAGTGGTTGAAATAGCAAGAGTGAGCACATGTCGTACTCAACAAATATAACATGGGGTTCATGAGGCTCAAAAAGCTGACATTGGTTAACTTCATTTAGCTTTTAAATGTTTAACAAGTTTAAGCATATAATAGCAACAAGGTAATTGTGTTCCCATTTAACCATGATCAATGTAACATAAATAACGTATAGCATAAACGATAAATGAATGAACATATTAACATAACAAGAATCATCATCTTTAGTGTAAAGATTCCAAGGCCACTTGTGTCCGTGAGCATGGCTAGTATACCAGTTTATTAAACTCTACGCAGAGGTGTACATGTTCACTGTGAGTCATGATTTCCAAATGCATGGGTTTGCAAGGTCCAAAACATTGAAAATCATATAAAGCCACTCAAAAGTTCGTCTAACAAGTTAGGGCCGCTAGGTTTCGGTGGCAAATAGATGTAGAGCCCTCCTTCTGAATGGCACATAACCGCAACCTATACTCATAAGGGCAGAAGCCACACGATACCTGATTTGGCAGACCCCTTTTGCGCCCTTGCGGGTAACCTCTAACAAGCTAGAAAAGGTCTTCCAAACAACTAGAGCCAGAGCCATGTAGCCCTCACAGCTGTACTATCAATCTCGGAGGTTCTGTTACAGACAACTCTTCAAGTTGCTAACAAGTCATCTTTTAAAGTTTAATGCTTAAACAATTATCATGTTACAAGATCATGACCATTATAAAGCACTAGCAATAATGCTACCTAATGCATAATCCAAGGTGTCAAGGAATCAGGATAACAACAGCTAGGTTATAATCTCTAAGGTTATCAAGGTGGACACATGCATATGTATTGTAATTATGGTGAACAGGACAACAAGGATGGTCCCATGTTATACTTGCCTTTATCAAAAGTCTCCTGCAGATCCTGCTCGTAGTAGTACTCTTGATCATCCACGAACTGCTCACCATCTATACTTGATCAATACATCAACATATAAGCATCCGAGCAATCATACACAAAGCAAACAAGAGACATAATTAGAACAGCACACCAATAGTAGCAAAACAAATTGAAAAGTTTATAAAATGACTCTACATGTCGCTATGATCACACAGATGTGAATTTTATGCAAATAGGATCTAAAACGGAAAAGATGTGATTTAAACAAGATTTCCTATAGTAAAATAATTTATTTAATACAAGATTGAAATTTGAAAGTAAAAAATATACTGAACAGTGGTACTAACATGTAGATTACGAGATTACGAATCTAACGCAATTTGAACAGGTCAAATCAGAGTTAAAATGAGCATTTTATAAGCATTTGAATACAGTGGCAAAGTTATAAATAAGTGAAACTTCATTTTCAAATTAAATTAAATAAAACCAGATTTTAAACACGGGCCAGCGATTGCGGGTTCAAACAGATGAAAAAGAGGGGCTCTTTAGCATAAATGCCAGCCGAAGGGGTACTGGTGATCCTCGGTCGTTGGATCAGAGATGGACGGCCAAGATTAGAAGATGGAGGGGTGAGAGAGGGTGGCCGGCCGGAATGGAGGGAGACCGCGGCGGCAACCATTGCCAGTGGTGAGATAACTCACCGGCGCAACTTCAAACAGGCG
Organism: Saccharum spontaneum; assembly: GCA_022457205.1. NCBI lineage: Eukaryota > Viridiplantae > Streptophyta > Magnoliopsida > Poales > Poaceae > Saccharum > Saccharum spontaneum. The sequence goes on from CM039608.1 coordinate 48,409,562, forward strand.
ATTTCGGCCACCGTTTTGACTAGCGGCTGGTACCAAAAGAACGAGGAGCTCGACACGGACTCATCGGAGTAGAAAATGGAGGTGAGGATGAATCTAGGATGACGTACGGCTCGATGTGGTGAACGTCATCAACCTATAGATGTCGGCGGTGGCTAGGGAGCAACTAAGAGCCAAAGGGAGATTGAAAAAGGCTAGAGAGCTTCAAAACCTCGGTGCAAAACTTGGCAGCAGGCTCCAGACGATGAAAAAGCAGCGAGCAAGGGCTTCAACGGTGGCAGGCGAGCTTTGCTCGTCGGCAAGATCCAAAACATGGGCGTTGGTCTAACTAGAACTTAGGACGGCGTGTAGATGGGAAAAAGGGAGGAGGAGGTAGTACTCGGATACTTATAGGAGCATAAGAGATCTCCCACGCGGAGAATCCCGCGTGAATTGGGATCGGGCGGGTGCTTTCCATCATGCAGGGGCGCCCAGGTCGGAGATGAGAGGAAGAAGACGGCGCTGCTGCGCGGCGTCAAGCTGGGCCATCCTGTTAGCACGACACGAGCTCAAAGTGGGGAAGGATGATGAGGACGTGATTCCCGATCTTCCGTCAGGTAGAAGGTAATTATCGTTTTAGGCAGAGAGTGACACACCAATCCGGCTTCAGATCGAAAGACTGAATCCCGCAATCTTAGCACCACAACTCCTCTGGTTAGCAACCGTGTCTCCAACCGATTGACCTCGCCACGAAGGCTAATCCCTGCCTACGAAACGAAGAACACAAGCAAGAACTCAGAAGAACGCAGCTCAAGATTTGGGACAAACTGCAGATGAATGATTAAGTTCTCAAGTGGGGTCTCACAAACCGATGAAACGGCGACTGTCAATGGATAGATTGATCTAAGCAAAACCCCAAAACCTAATGACGGTGGTGGCACACGAATATAAAGGTCTTAGGGTCACCGCCTACCTGGACGCGCCCTCCTAATGGGCTCAAGACGATACATGGTCCATTGGACCAAATACGGTGACGCAGCACCTGGACAGAATCTAGACACTGACTTGTTTCGATAATTCATGTGGATTCCAAAGAGCTTTTGATGTGAGACCACTTGTATTGGCTTCCTTATCAAATTAGCTTTCCAACCATATGTGGATCATCGAAAACAGAGTCCAGACACATCCTGGGTGACCAGTTCAAGACAGACTGGTCTGAAGTCCGAAGGAGACTCGAAATCATGTTGGGCTGGGCCTCTGACTTCTATTGGACGTCCTGGCTGGTCATCATCGCCTCCACCACTTCCTCTAAGTTCCTCATGACCCTATCCAATATTCCTAATAATATAACATCATTAGGTAGCAATCTATTCTCAAAAGTATAAAAAAGATCACTTAGGATCGAGCTCACCTCTAAATTAAGTTGTCATCTTCGGGCTCGGGTCATTGGACCTCCTTGCATACCGGATGAAGGAACAGCGGGTGCATCTGAAGGAGTGATGTCCTCATCATCCTCCCCCTCTTCAAATGGAGTCGTCCTCGACTCAAGCTCATCTTCTTCTCCCAAGTAAGGTGTCAAATCTGCAATGTTAAAAGTAGGACTAACCCCGAACTCAGGTGGCAACTCAAGCTTGTATGCATTATCATTTATTTTCTCAATTATCTTATAAGGACCTGCAGCTCTTGGCATTAATTTAGACTTACGCATCTCTGGAAATCTTTCTTTTCTCAAATATAGCCAAACTAAATCATCCGGATCAAGTTTAAGTTCTTTTCTTCCCTCACTACCAGCAACCCTATATTTTTCATTCATCTTTTCAATATTTATTTTAGTTGTTTCATGCAACTTACAAATAAAATCAGCACGCCTACTAGCATCAATATGTGTTCTCTCAGAGGTAGGTAAAGGCAAAAGATCAATAGGAGCAAGAGGATTAAAGCCATACACTACCTGGAAAGGACTTACCTTTGTGGTGGAGTGTTCCGCCCTGTTATATGCAAACTCCACATGTGGCAAACACTCTTCCCACATCTTCAGGTTTCGTTTCAAAATGGCTCTCAACATGGTGGACAATGTACGATTCACTACCTCAGTTTGTCCATCAGTTTGCGGATGACAAGTTGTAGAAAATAACAGCTTTGTCCCCAATTTATTCCACAAAGTGCGCCAGAAGTGACTCAAAAATTTTGCATCTCGATCTGAAACAATAGTAGACGGCATACCATGCAAGTGAACAATTTCTTGAAAGAATAGGTTAGCAATATGAACAGCATCATCGCTTTTGTGACAAGCAATAAAATGTGCCATCTTAGAAAAACGATCTACGACCACAAAAATACTATCCCTCCCCCTCTTAGTCCTTGGTAATCCCAAAATAAAATCCATAGAAATATCAGCCCAAGGAATAGAAGGAACAGGAAGAGGCATGTACAAACCATGTGGGTTCAACCGCGACTTAGCTTTTTGGCACGTGGTACACCGGCCTACAAATCGCTCAACATGTCGCCTCATCTTAGGCCAAAAGAAGTGTGTGGACAGCACCTCCTCCGTCTTCTTGGCACCAAAATGCCCCATCAATCCGCCTCCATGCGCTTCCTGCAACAACAATAGTCGAACGAAACCAACTAGAATGCATAGGTGGTTAGCTCTAAACAAAAACCCATCCTGCAGCATATATTTGTTCCATGTATGTCCCTCTTTACAATGTTCCATCACATTTCTAAATTCAACATCATTTGCATATTGTTCCTTAATAGTTTCAAGCCCAAAGATACGACAATCAAGTTGGGACAACATAGCATATCGTCTAGACAAGGCATCAGCAATAATATTATCCTTCCCTTTCTTGTGTTTGATGACATAAGGAAAAGATTCAATAAATTCAGCCCACTTTGCATGTCTTCGGTTCAATTTGTTTTGAGTTCTTAGGTGCTTAAGTGATTCATGATCAGAGTGAATAACAAATTCTTTAGGCCATAAATAATGTTGCCACGTTTCTAATGTTCGAACAAGAGCATATAATTCTTTGTCATACATGGAATAATTAAGAACAGGCCCACTTATCTTTTCACTAAAATATGCAACTGGTTTACCTTCTTGCATCAAGACACCACTAATGCCAACTCCACTAGCATCACATTCTAACTCAAAAATCTTACCAAAATTAGGAAGTTGTAACAATGGCGCGTGAGTAAGCTTGTCCTTCAAAAGAGCAAATGACGCTTCTTGTTCTTTACCCCATTGGAACGCAACCCCCTTCTTTGTCAACTCGTTTAGCGGGGCTACAATGGTGCTGAAATCCTTCACAAAGCAACGGTAAAATCTAGTAAGTCCATGAAAGCTCCTCACTTGTGTCACTGTTGTCAGCGTAGGCCAATTCCGTATGGCTTGCACTTTGGCTTCATCTACCTCAATTCCCTACGAGGTCACAACATAGCCAAGAAACGAAACTCGTTCGGTGCAAAAAGTGCACTTCTCGAGGTTACCAAATAAACGTGCAGCCCGCAAAGCATCAAAAACAGCACGGGGATGATGGAGATGTTCAGTTAAAGACTTGTTGTATATCAAGATATCATCAATATAAACCACCATAAATTTGCCAATGAATGAACGTAAAACCTCGTTCATTAATCTCATGAAAGTGCTAGGTGCATTAGTTAACCCAAAAGGCATGACTAACCACTCATACAAGCCAAACTTAGTTTTGAAAGCAGTTTTCCATTCATCACCTAATTTCATTCTTATCTGGTGGTATCCACTTCTCAAAACGACCTTAGAAAAAATTACAGAACCACTTAACTCATCAAGCATGTCGTCTAATCTAGGAATAGGATGACGATACCTTATTGTGATATTGTTAATGGCTCTACAATCCACACACATGTGCCAACTACCATCTTTTTTTGGAACCAAAATAACTGGCACAGCACAAGGACTAAGGCTCTCATGTACATACCCGTGGTCCAAAAGATCTTGGACTTGGCGCTGAATCTCCTTAGTCTCCTTGGGGTTGGCTCTATAAGCAGCTCAGTTTGGCAAGGCCGCTCCAGGAATCAAGTCAATCTGGTGCTCAATGCCTCGAATAGGTGGAGGTCCTGGAGGTATCTTAGTCGGAAACACATCACCATACTCCTGCAAAAGGTTAGTGACAGAAGGTGGCAAAGTGCTAGAAATATCATCAATCGAAAATAAAGCATCTTTGCATACCAAGGCATAGCACACATCATTAATCTCTGCTAAGTCAAGTTTAGTAGCAACCATCACTGGATTTTTCAATTTAGTTACATGCTGATTTCTAGTTTTAGCAGAAACTTGTTTGGATTCACTAGCTATTCTATCCTTTTCAACTAGTACAATTTGAGCAGGAGTCATTGGTTGTAAAGTAATCTTTTGCCCATTATGCATAAAAGTATATGTATTACTTCTACCATGATGGATAGCATTATTGTCATATTCCCAAGGTCTACCCAACAAAAGAGAGCAAGCTTGCATGGGTACCACATCGCAATCTACAAAATCAGAATATGGACCGAGAGAGAAATGCACACGTGCTGTTTGAGTTACCTTGGCCTTACCCAAATCATTGAGCCACTGAATGTGATATGGATTCTTATGAGGACGCGTTGTCAACCCAAGATTTTTGACCAAATCAGCACTTACTAAATTGTTGCAGCTTTCGCCATCAATAATTACTCGTGCACGCCGATCTTTAATGACAAACAAAATCTGGAACAAGTTATGATGCTGCTGCTCGACTTCCCCCATTTGTGTACTAAGAACACGCTGCACAATGCATATCTTCTAGTTTCTAGCATCATTAGAGCCCAAAGAAAGACCATGTTGTTCCTCATTTGAAGCCGGTTCCTCTTTAGCGTCGTCCTCTATATCAGAAGCACTGACATAGCCTCCATCTTCTGTAACAATGTATGCGCGCTTGCTAGGACACTCACTTGCCATATGGCCAAGTCCTTGGAAAAGATGGCACTGAATGGTTGAAGTGCGTCCGGTGGAAGCCACAGATGAGGAACTCTTAGCTGGAACCTATAAACGAGTCTTACCGATGTTCGAAGGAGTAGTTGCTGGTGGTGTTGATTGTATGCTCGCTGATGAAGGAGATCGTGCGCTTGCAGATGGCGCTGAAGGTAGTGCTCTCGACGACTTGGCGGTCGGCGGCATGTTGGCCTTGGGTGCGTAGGAGCTGCCGTAGTTGCTTTCTGCTCCTTGGTGGTTGTTGTTGTTGCCGTCCCTGCAATTCTTTCTCTGCAAGCATAGCAATCTGGAACAACTGGTTGGTGGTGTTAAAGTCTTTATAATCAACAATATCCTGGATCTCACGACGCAAACCACCATAAAACGGCACAATTTATCCTCGGGGTCCTCCACTACCCCACATCGCATCATGCCCTTCTGAAGCTCTGCAAAATATTCTTGTACCGACATATCTCCCTGCTCTAAACGTTGTAATTTCTTGTGCAAATCTCGTTTATATGTTATAGGTACAAATCTATCACGCATGCTAAGTTTAAGGTTCTCCCATATATCAGGTTTTTGCGATAAAGAAGCCCACTAAATTAGAGCAAAATCTTTAAATTCACTAGTGGCTTGTCTAACTTTATATCAATCAGGTACAAGATGGGCAGCAAACTTTTGTTCGACTAACATCTCCTAATCTAGGTATTCCTCAGCATCATATTTCCCAAGAAAAGAAGGAATGGTAAATTTAAGTTTAGCAAAAGGATCATCGTTAGTTCTATTACCTCCCATACCTGTTCTATTCCTTTGGAGTCATCTCCTACGTAGACGGTTGGCGTTGGTTGCGATGTTGTCAGGCAATCCATCAGAACCATATACTACATCTTCCTCCAATTCAGGAAAACCATCATCATTGTCATCATCCTTGTTTTTGTTATCTTCATCCTCAGGAGAAGGATTGATCTCTAAATTTTGAATCCTCCCTGTTAAGTTGGTAACTCGCCTGTCCATACTCTCAAAGTCATGATGGAGACATCTAATTTCTTCTTTTAGTGTGCCCATCTCTTGCTTCAGAAGATCCGAAAGGTCCTGCAATTGACTAGACAAAACAGGAACGTCATTTGGCATGGTTAGTTATCAATAAAAAATCCTAGTAACTACTTGGGATCAGTTGGTGGAATCACACCCTCACACACGTCTTACCAAGTTCTTACCAACACGAGCAGAGGATGGCAACCGGAGGCTTGGTTGTGATACCTGTGAGGAAGTGGCACCGCGATTGCAAGGTCCTTTTCTGTACTGATCTGAAGAATATGTGGAGCTTGGAAGGCACACAAGTAGGAAAAACATGTATATGTGGCACACAAGTCAGTAACAGATAGTAATGCTGAATTATAATCCCAATTACTTGTTCTAGTTGCTGGTCTCACGTGTTCCAAGTACCAAGTATGTGTGACAACAAGTGCAGAGAAGCAAGTATGATGGATAGTAGAAGCAATAGGAAAAATGCTCAAGACAGCACACGCTAACACTGCTCACTTAGGCCTTCTCTATGTGCTCCTCTAGATATTGTTCCAATTTTGTCCCTCTCTTTTTTCCCTATTTTTGGGCTGTTGTTGTTTTTTGGGGAATCTTTTACTTTTTCTTTTTATTTTTTTGATATTTTTTCTTCACTTAGGAGCACACAAGAAGTAACCACAAAAAATTTGAGCTTAAACAAGTGAAAGACGTGGCCTGTGAAAAATTTAGAAGATGGGTCCAAAATTGAGAAAAAGCTTGTGACCAGGAAAAGAGGATCTTGTGACCAGTTTTTGGCCAAAATAAAATTTTTGAACCCCGATAAAATGGGGGATGGACGGATCCAAAAAAAATTCTGACCGATTTTGATATCTGGAACGTCGAAATCCGAGTTCGTACGTGAAAACTGGACCAGTTTCAAGTTTGGACTCCGAATTAGAGGACAAAACAGGAACAATGCGCACAAAAGTGGTCACGAAGGCTAGAGTTTGATGGAATCGATGGGGAAAAACACACGAACTGGACTCTAACACAAACTAACCGGCAACAAGACCTCAATCAGGACACAAACTCAACACGACGGACTCTGAAACTGAAATATGCAAAGGCTATGGCGCGGAAAGGTTCTAGGATAGGAAAACAATTATGGCTGTGGACTATGGGACAAATGCGAAACACTCAAACTAGGGAATAAATGCGAACCTGACGGTATATCTTAGCTCTAAATACCACTTAATGAGGACGTGATTCCCGATCTTCCGTTAGGTAGAAGGTAACTATCGTTTTAGGCGGAGAGTGACACACCAATTCGGCTTCAGATCGAAAGACCAAACCCTGCAATCTTAGCACCATAACTCCTCTGGTTATCAACCGTGTCTTCAACCGGTTGACCTCGCCATGAAGGCTAATCCCTGCCTACGAAACGAAGAACACAAGCAAGAACTCGGAAGAACGCAGCTCAAGATTTGGGACAAACTGCAGATGAATGATTAAGTTCTCAAGTGGGGTCTCACAAACCGATAAAACGACGACTGTCAATGGACAGATTGACCTAAGCAAAACCCCAAAACCTAATGACGGTAGTGGCACATGAATATAAAGGTCTTAGGGTCACCGCCTACCTAGACGTGCCCTCCTAATGGGCTCAAGACGATACATGGTCCATTGGACCAAATACGGTGACGCAGCACCTGGACAGAATCTGGACACTGAATTGTTTCGACAATTCCTATGGATTCCGAAGAGCTTTTGACATGAGACCACTTGTATTGGCTTCCTTATCAAATTAGCTTTCCAACCATATGTGGATCATCGAAAACAGTGTCCGGACGCATATTGGGTGACCAGTTCAAGACAGACTGGTCCTGGAGTTCGAAACAGACTCGAAATCATGTTGGGCTGGGCCTCCGACTTCTATTGGACGTCCTGGCTGGTCATCATCGCCTCCACCACTTCCTCTAAGTTTCTCATGACCCTCTCCAATATTCCTAATTAATATAACATCATTAGGTAGCAATCTATTCTCAAAAGTATAAAAAGGATCACTTAGGATCGAGCTCACCTCTAAATTAAGTTGTCGTCTTCGGGCTTGGGTCATTGGACCTCCTTGCATACCTGATGAAGGAACAATAGGTGCATCTGAAGGAGTGATGTCCACATCAAAGGAGCCAGGCCCTTTGTGGCTTGGGCCTGCGGCCAGGAGAAAAGAGAAGGGAGGGAGTGGGCCTGCGAAGTGAGAGAGAAAGGGGAAGGGAGCAGGCCGGCGCTGGGCCAGCTGGACCACCAGGTCGAATGATGAGATACAGGCCCGATCTTCCGAGAGGTAGCCGGTAAGTTCGATTTGTGGAGATCTCGACGTTGGCGATCCAGCTTCAAATCAAACACGATTCGAACCCTGCAACTGTTACACCACTGCTCCGTTGGTTATCAACCAAGCATAACTTGATTGACCTCGCCAAGAAGGCTTTTCCTGCAAGCGAATCGAAGAGCACAAGCAAGAAGGTAAAAACACGCAATCTGAAATTGCAAATATAAATGAAGCGAATATTAATATAGAGTTCAAGAACTCGGTTCCAAAGGACTAATGGACACAGTGGAGGAGATCAAGAACAGGGGCCCAGGATCACTGTAAAAGGATTTGTCACCACAGTTACAATGAACGATTCAGTTTCTCAATGGAAAACTAAACTCTAAACAAAACTCAATTGTCTAGCAGCAGCGGCGGCTGTTTTTATAGTCTAAGACTCGACCTAGGGTTGAGGATGGCCAGGGGTTGGGCGCCCACAACTTGGGTTTAAGGCCCGACACGATACATAGCCAAGTTGACCCAAATAGGTGATGCAGCACCTTGCCATGGTCACACAGAATGATCCACGGACCTTTTGGAGCTGGGACCAGATCCAAAACGACGGCGTCGTCGTCCCCTTTCCAACGCATCCAAGAACGCCCCGTTTCGATATCGTATGAGAGAGTTATGACCAAAACAGTGATGACGTGTCTACTGAATCCGAGGGTGACGTAGCAGCTGAGTTGGGGATGAATTGCAACTTGGAGAAGACCATAGCGTCGGTGTGTCTAGCGTGGCGATGTCCTCATCACCGAAAACAAGGGAAGAAGGAGGAAAAGGAAATTTCTTCTTTTCTATTTCTTTTCCCAGTTTTCTAAATACATTTTCAAATCAAATTTGAATCGGTTTAAATTTCAGACAAAACCACTCCACACAGTAAAACAAATGCACTAGCATGAATGCATAAACATGTTCCTAGCCTTATATTGCATTTTAATTTTAATAAAGTATTGTTTCCCTATGTTAAATATGCACAATCATTTGCATAATTAAAATCAATTTGGACTATTTTAAATCCTTGCAAATTTTGGGTGTTATAGAGGGGTACAAAGATTATACCGAACCACGCTCTTGACAATGTCGGGAATCCAAGCGAAGATCTGCTTGCCTCCATCTAGACCTAGCCTAACTAGCTATGCCCTACGAACTAGAGGAGCTCTGAGGATGATTAAGGTTTCTGTGTTCTCAAATGACTTATGCCGTAGGGGGGCTGGGCTGCTTATATAGCCCAGAGCTTGCAACGTGAGCCATTGGATCAAACCGACTTAAGGAATGGCATAAATACAACCTAGGAGTCGGTGGGGAACTGCCATAGCAATTGGAAGACTGACAGAGGGGCCCATAGGCCGACCGGCTTGCAGGTGGGGACGACTGGCCCCACATGTCACCCCCTCGGGGTCCGCTTCTGTCACACCCAAAATTTCCTATTTTGGGTTGTGCATGAAAAACACTAAATAAAATAAATGATTTCAATATTTGAATAAATTTATTAGATAAGTTAAGTTGCTGCTAATTTAAAATATAGAAAATTGTGGTTTTAAACTTTTTCATATTAATTTAATAATGTGGTGTTTGTGTGATGCTTGTCTTTGGTGTTTGTGAGTGCTATTATTTTCAAAATACCATAGGACGACGTTTACTTCTCATCGGAAAACTTTTTGGTATTTTCTGGAGTTAAAATTTCAATTTTCGTGAGCTCAATCTTTTTCCTTGGTCTCTTCATCAATCTTTTCATGAGCTCAAACCTATTTAGTTGAGTTCCTTATCTCTCCAAGAGTCTCCAGGATTTTTCCCGTGATTTTTCTGAGCTCCGGGCTATTTTTCACAGCCAAAAAGATAATTTTAGATTTTCTAAAATTATTTTTATTCGCGGAATTAAAATAATCCCGAAATTGAGAAATTCCGAAAAGTTTCCAAACCCTACGACTATATATATGCCGGCATAGCCCTCGACGCCCTGATTTCAGAAGTATAACCCTTATCGCGAGCCGCCGCTCGTAGCTCCCTCCACCTCTCGCCGAAGTTCTGCATCTACAGCTTGCGTTCCGGCGAACTCTCTGACGAGCTTTTCCGGCCAAACCGTCGCGTCCCGACGCCAGCCACCACCACCAAGAGGCGGCCCTCATCGTTCTCTATACCGTGGTATATCCGTTTGCGCGAATCCATCGTCAGTTCATCGAGTTCCCATCTCACCTTACTTCTCTCCGGCGAGGTTTCACCATGGCTGACCAGAGTTCCTCCAAACCCAAGGTAGAAGATGATACTATTTACAGTTTTGCCACTAAACTTGTTTTGAGCATAAAATCTTCGTTTTAACTCCGATTTGACCCGTTCAAGTTGCATTAGGTTCGTATTTGCGAGCTCTACATGTTAGTATAGCTGTACAGTAGGTTTGAGAAATTTAATTTTTGAGTTTATATTTAAGTAATTATTTATCTATAGGAAATCTTAGAAAATTCATAACTTTCACGTTTTAAATCCAAATTTTGTGATCTTTACGTCTGTGTGATCGTAGTAACGTGTAGAAGAGTTTTACAAACTTTTTATACTGTTTTTCTACTGTTGGTGTACTGTTTTAATTATGTCTCTTTGTTTGCTTAGTGTATGGTTACTCGGATGATTGTGTGTTGATGCTTGATGATCGAGTATAGACGGTGCGCAGTTTCTTGATGATCAGGAGTATTATTTTGAGCCAGACCAGTAGTATCATCAGAAAAGCTTTGATCAAGGCAAGTATAACATGGGATCATCCTTGTTGTCATATTCACTGAAATTATCATACATATGCATGTGTCCTCCTTGACAACCATAGAGATTATAACTTAGCTATTGATATCTTGTTTCCTTGTCACCTATGGGTTGTGCATTTGGGTAGCTATTGCTAGTGCTTAATTATGAACAATAATCTTGTAATTTGACTAATGGATAAAGCAACCAGCTATTAAGATGATTTTATTACTGTTGAGAAGGGGGCTAGAGCATGTGGGTTATTTTGATGCTCTGGTTTCTCTCCGTAAGGACTTACCTGTAAGTGATAACAGGGATTGACAGTACAGCTGTGAGGGCTATATGGCTCTGGCTCTAGTTGTTCAAGAGACCTTTTCTAGCTTGTTAGTGGTTACCTTAAATGGCGTAAGAATGGCTTGCCACGTTGGGTGTAGGACAGCCTCTAGTCTATGAGTATAGCCGAGAAGGAATTGTGCCATTTGAAAAGGGGGTTCCTACATGCCTGCCGAGTGAATCTAATGGCCCTAACTTGTTAGACGAACTTTTGAATGGCTTTATATGGTTTTCGATGTTTTGGGCCTTGCAAACTCATGCATTTGGAAATTATGACTCACAGTGAAAGTGTACACCTCTGCGCAGAGTTTAATAAACTGGTATACTAGCCGTGCTCACGGATACAAGCGGCCTTGGGGATTCTTACAGAATAGATGATCACCATGGTTATATCATGCTTAATTACTGTTGATTATTATTATGCTCATGTTAATGCTAATCATTATCCTATTACAATTGATCATTGATTCATTAATGGGAATTGGAATACCTTGATGCTACTCAATTGCTAATTATATGATGATTAAAAGCTAAATGCAGTCAAACAGTGTCTAGCCTTTTGTGCCTCATGAACCCTATGTTATACTTGTTGAGTTCGACATGGACTCACTCTTGCTATTTCCACCACACTCCAGTGTGTAGTAAGGTGCTACTTAGAAGAAGGATGAAGGTGTAGTGGAGTTTTCAGAAGTCTTTCAGAAGTGTTTGGCATAAGGAGCCACCAGTCAGCCGTCCCTGAGAAGAATGGAGCCTGAAGTTTAGTCACCGTTCCATGATACTCTGATGTAAGTGTTAATATAGCTATGTATACGTTATATAATAACATTGTTTCTGATACTTTTTCATTCTGACATATGTGTGGACTTCCTGGGCACACATATCATTAGCCTGGTTTTGTTCTTTAGAAAACCGGGTGTGACAGCTTCAATGGAGAGCCTCTTGGAGTCTTCCAGAACCTTCTCACATAGGTTTCACGGTGAAATTACGTTATTACTTCTAACATGTAGGTCTGCCTTGACGATTTTCTAGATATACCCTGCAGAAATCACAGATTCACTAAAATTAGTGGAATTTGTTAGTTTAAGTCCCTAAACCTATGTTGGTGATCTCAATTATGCCCTCATACATGTTATGTTGACGGTTTAATATGGTTGTTAACTACTGTCAACAAGCACCCCCAAGCTTATCCTTTGCTAGTCCCTTAGCAAAGCTAAACTCAGCAAATTTGGATCAAGAGGTGCTTCTATGCTTTCACGCCTCAAATGTACACATGCATTCAAATAAAAATTCTCCACCAGATTAGAATAAACCGATTTGACTTTTAAACTTATCCATATTACCTTCAACCATGGGGCTTCTTAGCCTTTACTTGGGTCTTGAGCAATTGAAAGACAGAACAATCAAGTCAAGCACTATATCTCAAGTTCTTTGCTCAACTATTATTCCAGAGTTTTTTGTAAGTTTTCAAAATAAAACTCAGAGTTTCCATTGTATGACACTCTCAAGTCTCTCAATATATGTGGTATTTGTGGATCCTCACCAAGACAATGATGTTGTGTCTTTCTCTTCCTCACTAAGGGTTATAGTGGAGCTCATAGGAGTGGAGATAGCATGAAAGAGCATACTTGCAATACATATGTTGCAAAGTCAAACCTCGGATCTAAAGAGAGTTGAGTCATACAATCAAATCAATTTGTGCATGTGTATGGATGTATGAGGGATATATATGGTGACTAGCCTAATTCTACTATGCTCCTTAAAAACATATCTCTCTTTCAAAACTTAAAAATAACTTTGCAAGAAAACAAGGGCTATCTTATTCATCTCTTTTTTCAGGTGGGCATCGGAGTACCCATTGTTTTAGATATCTTAGACACTTGTCTATTTTTTCAATACTTTCTTTTTTTATGAATAACTTTTGCATAGCCACATTCCTCTTTTCTGTAGCAAAACTTTTGAGAGATAGCAACAAGAACATTGGAGCATTTTTTTTGGGGAATATCCTATAGGGTATATTTTTTGTGTTTACTCCTAGTGTAGGAGAAAAATATTGTTTGGGTGGATCTAAATGGAATGACATATTTTTGCGCTTACCCCCAGTGTAGGAGTAGTGCATATGTGGGTGGTGTGTATGTGATCTTGACTTTAAGAGCATGACAAACCTCTCATAAGGCATCAACAAAGCTTGACTAAACTCAATGCAAAAACAAGCAGCATATATGAGTGGAAGGTTTCCTAATCTAAGTATCATATATGGCTATGGTAGGAAATTAAGTTTTGTCATACAGGAGCTCATCATGAATGATTTTATATGTTTTCAAAAGATAAATCTCCGGAACTCTAGTATTACTTGGAACAAGATAAATAGTAGCTCAGATCTTCTTATATCATATCTGCCATTTACCTTGACTTAGATCAAGCATATGCTACCACGAGTTTCAAGTTTAGAGTAAATTATATCAAAATAGTCGTATCCAAAACTCGGGAGAATTCAAGTCTGAAAACTGGGTACTTGAAAGGAATTATAACTGAGCAACTATTCATCATTTCCATTGCAAGAGTTTATCTTCAGACTCCATTACTATTTAGCTCTTAAAAATAGAAAACTAGACAGTCATTTTATTTTGTTTTTCAAAGTTTTAATATCACACTTTACTAATATATAACTAGCTAACATAATTTTTTATTTTGTTTTAGTTTGTTTTTCATCTTTTTATTTCTTTAGTAAATATATAGCAAACTCAAAAGTAATATCAAAGGAGAAAGAAATATTTAGCTAGATACATGAGGGATGCTCCTCTCCCAAGCTGGATGTTGTCATGGTCGGTTGAATGTTGAGTGATCCTTCTTAGAGCATGGTTGCCAGTGGATGTCCTTCTCACCTATGGATGGAGTGAGATGACAACGGCTAAGTGAACTTGCTCTTAATCATATGTAGCATCCTGCAAAATATTCCAACAAGAACACCAAAAACTCATGGCTCAAATTAAGATAAGGGGTTAGCGGTCAGCCATCGAGGATTTATTGTTCTTGTGAGTTTAGACAGATTTTCTAATTTGGCAAAATTCTAACAGGATGTCTTTCTAATATTTTTTTGAATTTTCTATTTTATAATACAGAAAAGGAAAATATATATGCATGGTATTTTATTTTTATGCCATCATGGTAAATATTCACACAGGCTTTTACACACCATAGAATTATTCACATGGGGCTTAAGACATTTTTTATGATGCAATGATTAAATGCAGTAATAAAGAATTTTATTTTCTTATTCAATGATGATGATATAAAGTAACTCTTTATTATTTTTTTCTAAAGCAAGACAATTGCATAGAAGTAAATATGCTAAAGTAAAAATAATTAATGCAGTGCTAGAAAGTAAATAAGGATAACTACCGATATTACCTCACGATAAGGATTCAGATTTTTAAGTCCTCCGAAAATGACTAGGTAGGAGAGACTACTTACTTTTTAGATGCATCATCTTGTCTCGGTGATAGAGACTCAGATGGTTGCTCCTCTTGTGAGGGTGATGATGTTACTTTCTCTTTCCATACATGTTTGATCTGTGGGCTTAACTTTGGCGGAGTAGATTCTTCTTTTGTAGGTGTTTCAGGTTCTTCAATTTCTTCATCCTTCCATTCATTCCATCAAGGTTGGTTCTCTTGTAGGCGGGATGATCGACGTCTACTCCTGGAGCGATTCTTCTTCGACTGCTCATAGGTAGTGTAACTATTAAAGTAACAGCATATCTTTTCTCCTGAAAATTAGAAGTGGACTTGTTCAGATCCGACGTAGATGATCACGTTGGTGGTGTTGAGGAATGGTCTTCCTAGGATGATGGGTGTATCATCTTCTTCTTCTCCCATGTCTAGGACCATGAAGTCAGTAGGAGCATAGTGATCTTGTATCTTGACCATGATGTCCTTTGCTATGCCCTCTGGGAATTAGATTGATTGGTCCACCATCTGCAGTTGTATATATAGGATACAAGGGTTTGTTACCAAATAAATATTCATATGTTACCTTGGACATTATGTTAACACCTGATCCAACATCGTAGAATATCTTATGGAAGATTCTTTGTCTAATAGTACACTCGATCGTCGGTACACCAGGATCATCCTTCTTGGCAAGGAATGGTAGAGCGAAGAGGTGGTCATACTCTGATCGAATCGTGTTGATCATGCTGACTGTCTCTTCTGGTGACTGTCTGGCCTTGTTCTTCCTTCGTCTTCGGTTGTTCTTCTTCTTGGTCACTTCTGGCTCTTCGGGCAAGTATGCCTTTTGTGGATGAGCAGGAGAATATAGCATGCAATCCTTGAACGAGAACTTCTCCTTCTTGTCCTTGATCGTGAAACAGATCTTGGCGTTGTCCACGTATATAATGGCCTTTGCGGTGCTCAAGAAACGTCGGCTCAAAATGATGGGTGTCCTCTCATCTCCATTTGTTTCCAAGACCACAAAGTCTACAAGAACATATGATTGTCCCACTCAAATGATGGCATCTTCAAGTACTCTCTTGGGGTAGCAGAGTGACTGATCTGCAAGCTGCAACCGCATATTTGTGTACAACAAAGTATCTCCGAGAATCTTATCATAGATTATCTTAGGCATGATGTTGACACTTACTCCAAAGTCATAGACAGCTTCTTGGAAAATGTGAGGTTTAATGGCGATAGGGATGACGGGTCTCCCTAGATCACCTTTCTTGTTGGGGAGTGAATAATCTATCCACCTTCCCTCTGATAGTTGAGTGTAGTAGAAAGCTGCATTATGAATATTGACAAGATTTGCAGTTTCTAAATCTTTCGGCTTCCTTGGAATCTTACCTTTGTCAGATGGAGGAAGGGTAGCTGCTAGTTGAGCTATTTATGATTCTATCATTTTATTAAAGTTATGCTGGTTCTTAATGGCAGAAGTAAAGCTATCCATTCTAGTACTTATGTTCTCTAGGATTTTATCATTGGAAGCTATCTTCTTAGACATTTGATCCATAAGTCTAGATTGACCAGCAACTAACTCTCTCAAAGGTGGTTGATTAAAATTATTATAATTATTACATTAGAAGTTACCTTGGTAGTTCAGCCTCTGTTGCTGATTCTATCATTGATTCTGTTGAGGATGATAGTTGTTGTTGTTGATGTAGTTCACATCCTCTTGAGTTTTAGGGCAGTTGCTCCCTGAATGCCCAGTGTCGCCACACACTTCACACGTCATGCAAGAGTCATGAATCTGCATGACTTCTTTCTTCTCATTAGCCTGGTCTTCGAGCTTCTTCATCAGTAGGTCCATCTTGGCAGATAGCATGTCTACCTCCTTGAGTTGATGCATACCTCCACCTCTCTTGCAAGTCTGAGTACGTTCTTCATTCCAGCTTTAGTTAGAGGATATCTTCTCTACAAGAGCTATTGCGTCTCTGATGGTGAGTGACAGGAAAGCACCTCCAGCAGCGGCATCCATCATCTCATAGGTGCTAGTGGTCAACCCGTGGTAGAAAGTCTGCATAAGTAGCCAATTCTCCTTCCCATGATGAGGACATTCTGCTATATAGTCTTAAAAGCATTCCTATGCCTCAGGGACAGATTCATCATGATGTTGCTAAAAACTTGAGATTCTCCCACGCAGAGCATTAGTCTTGCCTGTTGGAAAGAACTTGGCTAGACAGGCAGTGGAGCAGTTATCCCATGTGGTGTTTCTCTCTTTATTGTCGTAGAACCACTGCTTTGCCATTCCCAAGAGTGAGAATGGAAAAAAGCGGAGTAGAATTGCGTCCTTGGGTACCCTCTTGATAGTGAAAGTGCTACAGATCTCTAGAAAGTGTTGGAGAAGTGCACTAGCATCTTCATGTGCCTTTCCACAAAACTAGCTGGCTTGCACCATGTTGATGAGAGTAGGCTTGAGCTTGAATTCATTGTCTCCAACATCGACTGCAGTTCCAGTGCGGATGTTGGCTGTAGTTAGAGCAGAGAATTCATGAAAAATCTTGTTAGCCATTGTAACACCCAAATTTTAGAGATAACAAAATTGGAATAATTTAGATAATAAATAATGGCCAATTTAAAATAATAATAAAATAAATTTTGTGTTGCATTCATGCTGTTGCATATATTTTTATTGTGTGGTGTGGATTTGTTTTATTTTATTTTATTTTGGATTAGAATGTATTTTAAATATTTTTGAAAGCAAGTAAAAAAAAGAGAAAGAGCTTACTGCTGTTGGCGGCCTGGAAAGCCACCTGGACCGGCCCGTTTTATTTTTTTTTCTTTTCCGCGCTACGGGCCGAATCAGCCGGCCAGAGCCAGCAGCCGCGTGGCCCAAGTCGGCCCAGCTCGCGTGGCCGCTCCAGCAGGCCCAGCAGACGCGCCTTCCTCTCCTTGAGCCGCTGACCGGTGGGACCCGGCTGTCAGTCGTCTTCAACCTTCCCGTATTCGAACCGGACTCCGAACGAAGCACCACCGCCGCCCCTTTCTACTTGATTCTCGGGATTTCCTAACCGAACCTGGCTAGTAGGTGCTATAAATAGGTCGCATAGGATCTCTAGTTTCCGTTTTTCAACTAAAAAGCTAGGGTTGCCACGGGATTTAGAGCTCTAGGGTTGGAGCTTGGCCGGCGGGTTTTGGTGGGCGCGGTTGAGACCTTCGGGTGGATTGGAGGCCAAATTCTTCGCCTAGGTGAGTTCGTTAGCTCCTCCTCTCCCTTCCTATGTGTTTCTTTTGAGTTCCCGTGCATTTTATCGCGGTATTGGAGATCACCGACGAGTCGGTCATGGAGCCGCCGCCCTCCTCTCGTCGCGTGTCGTGTTCGGGCTACCGTAGTTAGTGTTTACCGGGTAGATGAGATCGCGTGGAGCTTCTCCACCGATTGGAGTTGGTAGCGGGGTGAATGGTTGTCGGAGTAGGCGGGGCCGACGTACTCCGGCGAGGTGGCCATGGCAGGCATGGCGGCCGACGGCCGGACATGGAAGGGACGATCGGGTGAACACTGTGCACTTGAAGATGAACATGAGCCGTCCATCTTGTGATCAACGGATGAGATTAGAAGATACCCTTTCGATGGTAAATTTGTTAAAGAGACCCTCGGGTTTCTGGGAATCAACCCGCGGTCCAAAACGTAAATCTGAAAATACGTTTTCGCGTTTTGAAAGCGTATTCTTTTTCGGTTAAATCAAAAATACGTTTTCAGGTATTTACAGTTTTGCCACTAGAACTGTTTTAGTCATAAAATCTTCGTTTTAACTCCGATTTGATCCGTTCAAGTTGCGTTAGGTTCGTATTTGCGAACTCTACATGTTAGTGTAGATGTACAGTTAGTTTTGATAATTTATTTTTCGAGTTTATAATTAAGTATTTATTTATCTATAGGAAATCTTAGAAAATTCATAACTTTCACGTTTTAACTCCGATTTTGGTGATCTTTGCGTCTGTGTGATCGTAGAAACGTGTAGAAGAGTTTTATAAACTTTTATTACTGTTTTGTTACTGTTGGTGTACTGTTCTAATTATATCTATTTGTTTGCTTCGTGTATGTTTGATTGGATGCATGTATGTTGTTGATTGATGATCGAGTATAGAAGGTGAGCAGTACTTGGACGATTCGGAGTATTACTTTGAGCCAAGTCAGCAGTATTGTTTGGAGAGCTTTGATCAAGGCAAGTATAACACAGGACTATCCTTGCTACCTATTCATTGAATTATTATACATATGCATATGCTTACCTTGACAACCTTAGAGATTATAACTTAGTGATTGTTATCTTGATTTCTTGTCAACCTTGGGAATGCATATGGGTAGCTATGGCTAGTGCTTAAACTGAGAACAATGATCTTGTAATTTGATTAATGGATTAAGCAATCAACCATTAAGATGATTTTATTACTGTTAAAAGGGGGCTAGAGCATGTGTATTTATTTTGATGCTCTGGTTTCTCTCCATAAGGACTTAT
Organism: Saccharum spontaneum; assembly: GCA_022457205.1. Lineage (NCBI taxonomy): Eukaryota > Viridiplantae > Streptophyta > Magnoliopsida > Poales > Poaceae > Saccharum > Saccharum spontaneum. The sequence continues at coordinate 48,428,882 of CM039608.1, forward strand.
CTGTAAGTGATAACCGGGATATACAGTACAGCTGTGAGGGCTATATGGCTCTGGCTTTAGTTGTTCAAGAGACCTTTTCTATCTTGTTAGTGGTTACCTTAAATGGCGTAAGAATGGCTTGACACGTTGGGTGTAGTGCGAGCCCCTGGCCTAGTGTGTATAGGCTGCGGTTGTTGTGCCACAGGGAAGGGGGGTTCTACATCTGCCTGCCGAGTGAATCTAATGGCCCTAACTTGTTAGACGAACTCTTGAGTGGCTTTATATGGTTTTTGGGTGTTTGGGCTTGATCTCCCCACTCATTTGGTAATCATGACTCACAGTGAAAGTGTACATCTCTGCGCAGAGTTAAAAACTGGTATACTAGCCGTGCTCACGGATACGAGCGGCCTTGGGGATTCTTATGGAATAGTTGATCATAACTGTTATATCATGCTTAATTATTGTTGATATATATTATGCTCATGTTAATGCTATTCGTTATCATTATTACAATTGATCATTGGTTCTTTAATGGGAAGTGGTTTATCTTGATGCTACTCAATTGAAAGTTATATGATTAAAAGCTAACCGCAGTTAAACAGTGTCTAGCCATGTGAGCCTCATGAACCCTGTGTTATATTTGTTGAGTTCGACATGGACTCACTCTTGCTATTTCCACCATAACAGATGAAGATTATGAGGAAGATTATCGTAATGAGTACTAGTCTTGGTGTCAACCAGTCAACCGTGTCCCTGTGTGGAGTTTCCGCTGGAGATTACTATTAGTTACTATTATTAGATATTATTATTTATCGTTCAAGACTATGTCTTAAGTATTTATTCGCTATGTAATAAGCACTGTGATGATACTATGTAATTTGTCTGCTTATGTGTGCGATCATGACCTGGGGCGCACATGAGTACTTTATGCATCCTATTTTTGTCCTTAAAAATGGGTATGACAGATTGGTATCAGAGCCGTGTTGACTGTAGGACGCAAGCCTAGTTAGAATGGTCGTTGATAGCATCCATACTTCACTTAATTCATGCTTCCTCTTTTCACCTTGTTAATTACTAAAGTTTTATGCTTCCTCTACTTTATTATATTGCGAAAATACATTGATTCTATCTAATCTATGTCTAAATCTTGTAGATGCCTCCTCATCCCCGTCTGTCAGCTGCACAGTATGTTGCCCGTTTCAAACCCCAGGAGCCAAATGAAGAGGGTGATCAAGAGCTATCCGATGCTGAATCAAGAGTTGGTGATACACCTATGGAGGATGTAGTTATGGGGTGGACTACGAAGTTTCATATCCTGGTTCCTAAGGTTGATGCTTTCTTCCATGATATGTTGACAAGAACTTTGGACAACTACTACTACGACTGGGAAGCTACTTTGGAATATCGCAGTGCAGAGTATAGTCATCCATGGATGGATTCCTATTGGAAGACGGAGTTATGGGTCAAGAAAAGGGATCCTACCACTAAGGAGCCTAAGGTGGAGTCAAAGTTCATTACCCGAGTGAGCCGGGCAACCGTGGAGACAAGCATGGAGGATGTCGCTTTCAATGCATTTGTTTACTACCATGGTCTACGCTCGGACAAGATGCTAAAGGGTGCACTTCGGCACTTTCCTTGTTTCTTGCATGACAAGGGTATTTGGACCGTGCCACTTGCAGATGATTCCTCTTTGACTTTGCAAGCTACGGTGGCATTAGCTCGTGAATTGGCTCTCCATGAGGTGGATTTGAAGGATGAGTTGCTGAAGGAAAAAGAACTTAAGGAGCAAGCTTATAAGGAGATTGACCAATTAAGGGCGGAGTTAGGTCATCCTAAGATTTATGAGAAGCTTAATTAGGAAATAGGAAAAAAAATCCCTATGTAATAAGAACGATAGTAGTTGCGAGTTAATTTTAAGTTTGGATTGTTTTAAGAGTCAGTTTGTGGTGTGAGCAATTGTGTGATTGATGGATTGTTATTATGATAATGTGTGATTTGGATCTTTGTAATGTGTGCTGGAGTTTTGTAGACATGCCTACAAGTTCCATGGTTAAGAAATATTAAGTTTGATCAAGATATAATAGTTGAATATGAGGTTAAATTAGTTCTGTCCTTTGCTGATTTTTGGATCAGTCTGGGATGTTTTAGAAATAACTTAAAATCCGTTCATGGGAAATTTAAGAAATTTTACTAGGAATCATTAGACTTCTATATCTTTCCAATCCCACAAGAATCACCTTAATATCTATTATGAGTTAAGAGATATACCTGTTTCAAGTTGGAGTTACTGCACAGTCTGGAATTTGGGAATAGTTTCTGTTAAGTTCAGTTTTTGACCAATTTATTGACAGAATCAGAAAAAGTGTTGTGAATACGAGTTGTATATAATTTTATAAGCTTTCCAACCATATAAAGATCATCTGATTTGGACGTCTGTAGCTCGAGATATGACAGTTTTACTGAGTTGCTGAAATTGGAGTTCGCCCAGAAAATCAGATTTTGTTTATCTATTGTATACATCATCTCGGATTGTACTGAATTTCATCTTCTGTGTTTTGGAAACAGTTGTCAGGCAGAGGTCGTGGCAGAGGTCGTGGGGGTGCTAATCCACCCGTTACTATGGAGGAATTCATGCAAACTCAGAATCAGCTGATGCAGATGTTTATGCAGCATATGCAGAACAATCCCCCTGTTGGAGGACCACCACCTGTTCAAGTAAGGGATAAGCGTGGAGAATTTTTGAAGGGACGCCCTCCAGTGTTTTCTCATGCTGCTGATCCTTTAGAAGCAGATGATTGGGTGAGGGCAGTGGAGAAACAGTTGAACATAGCCCAATGCAATGATATGGAGAAGGTGTTATATGCATCTGGTCAGTTACAAGGGACAGCTCAGACTTGGTGGGAGTCGTACCAAGCTGCACGCCCTGACAATGCTCCTCCTATCACTTGGAATGAGTTTGTTAGAGATTTTCGAGCTCGTCATATTCCTGAAGGTATAATTGAGCTGAAGCAGGAGGAATTCAGAAACCTAAGGATGGGACAGATGAGTGTGAGTGAATATCATGACAGGTTCACCCAGTTGGCTCGCTATGCTCCCAATGAAGTTAGGGAAGATGCAGACAGGCAGCGTCTTTTCTTGAAGGGAATTTATTATGATCTTCGCTTGCAACTGAAGGGGAATAGCTATGCTAGTTTTCAAGAGCTGGTGAACAAAGCTATTGTGCTTGATAATGAGCGTAGGGAGATGGACCGAAAAAGAAAGATGAAGGTGCAAGGCTCAGGAAGCAACAACCGTCAACGCACAAATTCTCAGCATGGCTTTCATCAAAAGTTTCAGGGACCGGTTAGCCAGTGGAATCGCAACTCGAATCAGAGGTGGTCCCAAAATTGGCAAAGTAATCAGTCGCAACAGCGTTCATCATATCCACAGCGTCAACAGTATCAGCAGACTGGGCAACAGACTCCTCGCACTGGAAATCCCAATGCTACCCCCATGAAGAATAGTACTCCTAGCACTCCTATTAGATGCTTTGTCTGTGGTAAAGAGGGCCATTTGTCGTATAATTGTCCTGAGAAGCAAAACCAACAGACTCCTCAGAGCCAGAAGAGCAACCAGAGGCAATCCGGTACTGGAAGGGTGAATCACGTGTCTTCTGATACAGCTCATGATGCACCAGAAGTTATGATTGGTACGTTCAATGTACATTCCACTCCCGCAACTGTTCTTTTTGACTCTGGAGCATCTCATACATTCATATCCAATATTTTTGTTAAAATGCATAGTATACCCATGCTAGCTATGAAAGAACCTCTCTTAGTAAATTCACCTGGAGGTACCATGCAAACCAGTAATCGTTGTCTTCCAATTAGTATGGTATTAAGGGGGGTAGAGTTTAAGATAACTCCTATAGTGTTGAGAACATCTGGTATTGATGTGATATTGGGTATGGACTGGATGATGCAAAATCAGGCAGAGATTCAGTGTCAGCAGAAAGTGGTAGTTGTGACTGCGCCTAATGGAGATAAAATCAATGTGGATGTAGCAATGCAGAAGCAACCAACCGCGGTGGTGAATCAGATTGAAGATACTATTAAGGAGAATTCAGTGATTGAGGAATTTCCGGATGTCTTCCCTGATGAATTGCCAGGTATGCCACCTGACCGAGACATTGAATTTCTTATTGAATTATTACCTGGAACTGCACCTATAGCCAAACGACCATATAGGATGGGAGTAGATGAATTAGAAGAACTTAAGAAACAAATTAAAGAATTACAAGAAAAAGGTTTTATTCGACCTAGTTCATCACCTTGGGGAGCACCAGTTATTTTTGTTGATAAGAAAGATGGTGGTCAGAGGATGTGTGTTGATTATCGGTCGCTAAATGAAGTAACTATCAAGAATCAAGAATAAGTATCCTTTGCCCTGGATTGATGACTTGTTTGATCAGTTGAGAGGTGCTTGTGTGTTCTCTAAGATTGATTTACGTTCTGGTTATCATCAGTTGAAGATTCGTGCCTCTGATATTCCAAAGACAGCTTTTACTACAAGGTATGGATTGTATGAGTATACTGTTATGTCGTTTGGATTGACCAATGCACCTGCATACTTTATGTACATGATGAATAAGGTGTTCATGGAATATTTGGATAAGTTTGTGGTAGTATTTATCGATGATATACTGGTATTTTCCAAGACAGAGGTAGAGCATGCTGAACATTTGAGGTTGGTATTGCAGAAGCTTAGAGAGCATAAACTGTATGCGAAGCGAAGTAAATGTGAGTTTTGGTTGAAGGAAGTTTCTTTTCTTGGTCATATTGTTTCTAATGGAGGTATATCAGTGGATCCAGGCAAGGTGAAGGATGTACTGAATTGGAAACCACCTACAGGTGTTAGCGAGATTCGCAGTTTCTTGGGTTTAGCTGGATATTACAGACGATTCATTGAAGGGTTTTCTAAACTTGCTAAACCTATGACATCTCTGTTAGAAAAGAATGCCAAATTTGTGTGGACTGATAAATGTCAAGCTAGTTTTGAGGAGTTGAAGAAGAGGTTGACTACAACGCCTGTTTTGGTTTTACCAGATTTGAGTAAGAAGTTTTCCATTTATTGTGATGCTTCTCGTCAAGGTTTGGGATGTGTTCTTATGCAAGAAGGCAGAGTTGTGGCTTATGCATCTAGACAGTTGAGAAAGCATGAGTTGAATTATCCTACACATGATTTGGAGTTAGCAGCTGTTGTTCATGCATTAAAGATTTGGAGACATTATTTGATTGGACATAAGAGTGATATATACACTGATCATAAGAGTTTGAAGTATATTTTCACTCAGTCAGATCTGAATTTGAGGCAACGCAGATGGTTAGAGTTGATTAAGGATTATGATATTGAGATACACTATCATCCTGGTAAGGCTAATGTAGTAGCTGATGCTCTTAGTAGGAAGAGTTATGCCAATGAGATAAGAACATTGTCTATGACTAGTGAGTTATGTGCTGAATTTGAATATTTGAACTTGGGAATTGTTACTAATACAATGGAATTAGTGATAGAGCCTACTTTAGAGCAAGAGATCTATAAGGGTCAGTTGAAGGATGAGAAACTAAAGAAGATAGCGGAGGATATAGTGATTGGTAAATCACCAGGCTTTAGAATGGATGATAATGGAATTTTGTGGTTTGGAAAGAGGCTGTGTGTACCTGAGGATCAAGCTATTAGACAGGCAATTCTTCGTGAAGCTCATGAGTCAGCTTATTCTATTCATCCTGGTAGTACTAAGATGTATTTGGATCTTAAACAGAAATATTGGTGGGTTGGATTAAAGCGAGATGTGGCTGAGTATGTGGCATTGTGTGATACTTGTCAGAGGGTGAAAGCAGAGCTTCAGAGACCTGCTGGATTGTTGCAACCAATGAAGATTCCTGAATGGAAGTGGGAGGAAGTTGGTATGGACTTTATAGTGGGGTTACCGCGTACTCAGAGGGGTTATGATTCTATTTGGGTGATAGTGGATAGGTTGACTAAAGTTGCTCATTTTATACCAGTTAAGACTACATACCATGGACCAAAATTGGCAGAGTTGTATATGGAGAAGGTAGTATGTTTGCATGGGGTTCCAAAGAAGATTGTATCTGATCGAGGATCGCAGTTTACATCACACTTTTGGAAAGCTGTGCATGAATCTTTAGGAACTAAGTTGAATTTTAGTACAGCCTATCATCCACAGACAGATGGACAGACCGAAAGGACCAACCAGGTATTAGAGGATATGTTGAGAGCCTGTGCATTGCAATATGGAACTAGTTGGGATAAGAGTTTGCCTTATGCAGAATTTTCTTACAATAATAGTTATCAACAGAGTCTTAAGATGGCACCGTTTGAAGCTTTGTATGGACGTAAGTGTAGAACTCCATTGTTTTGGGATCAGACAGGTGAATCTCAGGTGTTTGGTACAGATGTTCTTAGAAACGCAGAAGATCAAGTGCGAGTGATTCGTGAGAATTTGAGAGTGGCACAGTCTCGTCAGAAGAGTTATGCTGATAATAGGAGAAGAGATCTAGTTTTTGAAGTAGGTGATTATGTCTATTTGAAGGTGTCACCTATGAGAAGTGTGAAGAGATTTAACATGAAAGGTAAACTAGCACCAAGGTATGTTGGACCATTTAAAGTTATTGCTAGACGTGGGGAAGTTGCTTACCAATTAGAGTTGCCTGAGAATTTATCTGGGGTGCATGATGTGTTTCATGTTTCACAACTTAAGAAGTGTTTGCGGGTGCCTGAGGAGCAGATACCTTTGGAAGAGTTGACTGTTAAGGAGGATCTTACATATGAAGAGTTTCCAATTAAGATTTTAGAGACTGCTGAGAGGGTTACTCGAAGTCGGATTATTAAGATGTGCAAAGTACAATGGAATCGATATTCAGAGGCAGAGGCAACTTGGGAAAGAGAGGATGAATTGAGGAAATCATATCCGCAGTTATTTGAGTAAGCAGTCCAATCTCGAGGACGAGATTCTTTTAAGGGGGGTAGAATTTGTAACACCCAAATTTTAGAGATAACAAAATTGGAATAATTTAGATAATAAATAATGGCCAATTTAAAATAATAATAAAATAAATTTTGTGTTGCATTCATGCTGTTGCATATATTTTTATTGTGTGGTGTGGATTTGTTTTATTTTATTTTATTTTGGATTAGAATGTATTTTAAATATTTTTGAAAGCAAGTAAAAAAAAGAGAAAGAGCTTACTGCTGTTGGCGGCCTGGAAAGCCACCTGGACCGGCCCGTTTTATTTTTTTCTTTTCCGCGCTACGGGCCGAATCAGCCGGCCAGAGCCAGCAGCTGCGCGGCCCAAGTCGGCCCAGCTCGCGCGCCCGCTCCAGCAGGCCCAGCAGACGCGCCTTCCTCTCCTTGAGCCGCTGACCGGTGGGACCCGGCTGTCAGTCGTCTTCAACCTCCCGTATTCGAACCGGACTCCGAACGAAGCACCACCGCCGCCCCTTTCTACTTGATTCTCGGGATTTCCTAACCGAACCCGGCTAGTAGGTGCTATAAATAGGTCGCATAGGATCTCTAGTTTCCGTTTTTCAACTAAAAAGCTAGGGTTGCCACGGGATTTAGAGCTCTAGGGTTGGAGCTTGGCCGGCGGGTTTTGGTGGGCGCGGTTGAGACCTTCGGGTGGATTGGAGGCCAAATTCTTCGCCTAGGTGAGTTCGTTAGCTCCTCCTCTCCCTTCCTATGTGTTTCTTTTGAGTTCCCGTGCATTTTATCGTGGTATTGGAGATCACCGACGAGTCGGTCATGGAGCCGCCGCCCTCCTCTCGTCGCGTGTCGTGTTCGGGCTACCGTAGTTAGTCTTTACCGGGTAGATGAGATCGCGTGGAGCTTCTCCACCGATTGGAGTTGGTAGCGGGGTGAATGGTGGTCGGAGTAGGCGGGGCTGACGTACTCCGGCGAGGTGGCCATGGCGGGCATGGCGGCCGACGGCCGGACATGGAAGGGACGATCGGGTGAACACTGTGCACTTAAAGATGAACATGAGCCGTCCATCTTGTGATCAACGGATGAGATTAGAAGATACCCTTTCGATGGTAAATTTGTTAAAGAGACCCTCGGGTTTCTGGGAATCAACCCGCGGTCCAAAACGTAAATCTGAAAATACGTTTTCGTGTTTTGAAAGCGTATTCTTTTTCGGTTAAATCAAAAATACGTTTTTAGGTATTTACAGTTTTGCCACTAGAACTGTTTTAGTCATAAAATCTTCGTTTTAACTCCGATTTGATCCGTTCAAGTTGCGTTAGGTTCGTATTTGCGAACTCTACATGTTAGTGTAGATGTACAGTTAGTTTTGATAATTTATTTTTTGAGTTTATAATTAAGTATTTATTTATCTATAGGAAATCTTAGAAAATTCATAACTTTCACGTTTTAACTCCGATTTTGGTGATCTTTGCGTCTGTGTGATCGTAGAAACGTGTAGAAGAGTTTTATAAACTTTTATTACTGTTTTGTTACTGTTGGTGTACTGTTCTAATTATATCTATTTGTTTGCTTCGTGTATGTTTGATTGGATGCATGTATGTTGTTGATTGATGATCGAGTATAGAAGGTGAGCAGTACTTGGACGATTCGGAGTATTACTTTGAGCCAAGTCAGCAGTATTGTTTGGAGAGCTTTGATCAAGGCAAGTATAACACAGGACTATCCTTGCTACCTATTCATTGAATTATTATACATATGCATATGCTTACCTTGACAACCTTAGAGATTATAACTTAGTGATTGTTATCTTGATTCCTTGTCAACCTTGGGAATGCATATGGGTAGCTATGGCTAGTGCTTAAACTGAGAACAATGATCTTGTAATTTGATTAATGGATTAAGCAATCAACCATTAAGATGATTTTATTACTGTTAAAAGGGGGCTAGAGCATGTGTATTTATTTTGATGCTCTGGTTTCTCTCCATAAGGACTTATCTGTAAGTGATAACCGTGATATACAGTACAGCTGTGAGGGCTATATGGCTCTGGCTTTAGTTGTTCAAGAGACCTTTTCTAGCTTGTTAGTGGTTACCTTAAATGGCGTAAGAATGGCTTGACACGTTGGGTGTAGTGCGAGCCCCTGGCCTAGTGTGTATAGGCTGCGGTTGTTGTGCCACAGGGAAGGGGAGTTCTACATCTGCCTGCCGAGTGAATCTAATGGCCCTAACTTGTTAGACGAACTCTTGAGTGGCTTTATATGGTTTTTGGGTGTTTGGGCTTGATCTCCCCACTCATTTGGTAATCATGACTCACAGTGAAAGTGTACACCTCTGCGCAGAGTTAAAAACTGGTATACTAGCCGTGCTCACGGATACGAGCGGCCTTGGGGATTCTTATGGAATAGTTGATCATAACTGTTATATCATGCTTAATTATTGTTGATATATATTATGCTCATGTTAATGCTATTCGTTATCATTATTACAATTGATCATTGGTTCTTTAATGGGAAGTGGTTTATCTTGATGCTACTCAATTGAAAGTTATATGATTAAAAGCTAACCGCAGTTAAACAGTGTCTAGCCATTTGAGCCTCATGAACCCTGTGTTATATTTGTTGAGTTCGACATGGACTCACTCTTGCTATTTCCACCATAACAGATGAAGATTATGAGGAAGATTATCGTAATGAGTACTAGTCTTGGTGTCAACCAGTCAACCGTGTCCCTGTGTGGAGTTTCCGCTGGAGATTACTATTAGTTACTATTATTAGATATTATTATTTATCGTTCAAGACTATGTCTTAAGTATTTATTCGCTATGTAATAAGCATTGTGATGATACTATGTAATTTGTCTGCTTATGTGTGCGATCATGACCTGGGGCGCACATGAGTACTTTATGCATCCTATTTTTGTCCTTAAAAATGGGTGTGACAGCCATGGCTTCAAATTCTAGTGTTAAGCTTTGCCTTATATGGTTGTCCTCCAACTCTAAAGCTAATATTCTCTTGAGTTTAGCCTCAGTTCTCTTGAGTAACACTTCTGGATCATCAATGAAGTTTGTCGGTAGGTCAAAACCGGTTATACATTACCCAGCATAAGATACACAAGTAGACAAAGCATGGGTAATCCTGCTTGAGCAGGGGTCAATGGTTATTTCAATCACATCAAATAATATAAGTTTATCAATACTTCCTGTGCTAGCTACCTTTTTCGACAATGACGCAAGAAATGCTTGTTGGTATTTATTAACTTGTCACTTGTTTTAGTAGCCATCTATTAATTACCTACACCTCCTAGCATTACTAGTACTAGGTTGTCATCCCTAGTGATGGTGCCAGAGATACTTGTTGGTACTACCAACATTACTACTAAATAGATATCTTATTATTTCATGTGACTAGAAAGAATATAAAGATATGAATGAAAGGATTCTGCAAGTAGACAGATAATTATACCATTGTAGCACTTCACCCAAGAGTATTTTAGGTATCATTATTTATATTTTACCACAGGGAAGGTATAGCATTGGACATGATGAGGGCATCACTCCTTCAGATGCACCCGCTGTTCCTCCATCCATTATGCAAGGAGGTCCAATGACCTGAGCTCGAAGACGACAACTTAATTTAGAGGTGAGCTCGTTCTTAAGTGATCCTTTTTATACTTTTGAGAATAGATTGCTACCTAACAATGTTATATTAATTAGGAATATTGGAGAGGGTCATAAGGAACTTAGAGGAAGTGGTGGAGGCGATGATGACCAGCCAGGACGTCCAATAGAAGTCAGAGGCCCGGCCCAACATGATTTCGAGTCTGCTTCGGTTTCCAGGACCAGTCTGCCTTGAACTGGTCACCCAGGACGTGTCCGGACTCCGTTTTCGATGATCCACATATCGTTGGAAAGCTAATTTGATAAGGAAGGCAATATAAGTGGTCTCATATCAAAAACTCTTCGGAATCTATGGGAATTATCAAAACAAGTTAGCGTCCAGTTCTGTCCAGGTGCTGCGTCACCATATTTGGTTCAATGGACCGTGTATCGTCTTTGAGCCAATTAGGGGGACGCGTCCAGGGTAGGCGGCGACCCTAAGACCTTTATATTCATGTATCACTGCCATAATTAGGTTTTTGGTTTTGCTTAGATCAAATTTGTCCATTGACAGTCGCCGATTCATCGGTTTGTGAGACCCCACTTTGAGAACTGAATCATTCATCTGCAGTTTGTCCCAAATCTTGAGCTGCGTTCTTCCGAGTTCTTGCTTGTGTTCTTCGTTTCGTAGGCAGGGATTAGCCTTCATGGCGAGGTCAACCGGTTGAAGACACGGTTGATAACCAGAGGAGTTATGGTGCTAAGATTACAGGGTTTGGTCTTTCGATCTGAAGCCGAATTGGTGTGTCACTCTCCGCCTAAAACGATAGTTACCTTCTACCTAACGGAAGATCGGAAATCACGATCCCATCAAGTGGTATTCAGAGCTAAGGTATACCATCAGGTTCACATTTATTCCCTAGTTTGAGTGTTTTGCATTTGTCCCATAGTCCACAGCCATAATTGTTTTCCTGTCCTAAAACCTTTCCGCGCCATAGCCTTTGCATATTTCAGTTTCAGAGTCCGTCGTGTTGAGTTTGTGTCCTGATCGAGGTCTTGTTGCTGGTTAGTTTGTGTTAGAGTCCAGTTTGTGTGTTTTTCCCCATCGTTTCCATTAAATCCTAGCCGTCGTGACCACTTTTGTGCGCATTGTTCCTGTTTTGTCCTCTAATTCGGAGTCGAAACTTGAAATTGGTCCAGTTTTCGCATACGAACTCAGATTTCAACGTTCCATATATCAAAATCGATCAGAAAAAAATTGGATCCGTCCATCCCCTCGAAAATTTTATTTTGGCCAAAAACTGGTCACAAGATCCTCTTTTCCTGGTCACAAGCTTTTTCTTAATTTTGAACCCATCTTCTGAATTTTCCACAGGCCACGTCTTTCACTTGTTTAAGCTTAAATTTTCTGTGGTTACTTCTTGTGTGCTCCTAAGTGAAGAAAAAATATCAAAAAAATAAAAAGAAAAAGTCAAAGATTCCCAGAAAAACAACGACAACCCAAAAATAGAGAAAAAAAGAGAGGGGAAAAATTGGAACAGCGGGTGCATCTGAAGGAGTGATGTCCTCATCAGGACATGTATTGATAACTTATAACATTGATGGAGAAATAAACCACAACCAATCACTCTACTCATAACAGGGGTAAGTCATAAGATAAGATATATATATGATAAGCATTGATCAAGTGTAATGATAAATCACTCAGAGAACTCCTATCTATAACATTAGCATGGTCAGGTAGAATATTAGAGGAATAATTCCTAAGTCATTCTAAATTACAAGTCAAAGCATACATTGATTAGTGCAATTACACATAATAGTCATTGCTAAGATCATCGTTATATTTATGCATAAAGGGCATTACTTAGGAAAGTTTAAGAACAGAGCTTGCCCTTCCTTTGTAACCGGGCCCTACTTCTATGACTTATATTTGGGGAGTGGACTACAAAGGACTAAATGGTAGTGTCACACCTGCGATCTACCACATGACCTGAAATATAGAGTGTATTCGCAGGTAAATAACATATAAGCACCACGCTTACATGATCTCTACCACCCACCACATGTACTTTGGAGTAAGCGCTATACAGACTTATGCATAACATAATAATAAACCAGCTATACTAAGTATATAATCAGTGTAGACGATGAACATTACAACCTTGAATATGAATAAGATGAATACTAATATTGTCATAATAATTGTAGCAAGCATATAAAAGTAATGGAGATACAATGAGAGAGGGGTACAAAGATTATACCGAACCACGCTCTTGACAATGTCGGAAATCCAAGAGAAGATTTGCTTGCCTCCCTCTAGACCTAGCCTAACTAGCTATGCCCTAGAAACTAGAGGAGCTCTAAGGATGATTAGGGTTTTTGTCTTCTCAAATGACTTATGCCTCAAGGGGGCTGGGGTTTGCTTATGTAGCCCAGAGCTTGCAACGTGAACCCTTGGATCAAACCGACTTGAGGAACTGCCATAGCAGTTGGGAGACTGATGCAGGGGCCCACAGGCTGGTCAGCCCCACATGTCACCCCTTTGGGGTCCCGCTTCGATGGAGAGCCTCTTGGAGTCTTCCATAACCCTCTCACGTAGGTTTCGCGGTGGAATTGCGTTATTACTTTTGACATGTAGGTCTGCCTTGATGGTTTTCTAGATATACCCTGCAGAAATCACAGATTCACCAAAACTTGTGGATTTTGTTAGTTTAAGTCCCTAAACCTATGTTGGTGATCTCAATTATGCCCTCATACATGTTATGTTGACGGTTTAATATGGTTGTTAACTACCATCAACAAGTAGCAAGGGAGAACACCAGACTATCAATAGAGCCAAGGGTTTGGTGGCTTTATAAAAACTGAACTGACTGGATGCCAGCCAAATAAAATTGTGAACACCGGACAAAGCTATCAAAGTTGTTGGCCATCGAAGGTGACCTTGCAAGAGTGATCAAAGAAAAATCAAGTGGTAAGGAAAATGTGATCACTAGACATTCTGATGGGTGAAGTCAGTTAGCCTTGGAGGTGTTAGATCAAGCCATTTGAAGTGCATTGTGCAGACGAGCACAACAGACTATCAGGTGGTGTTACACGAACTATTCAATCTGTGCATTTGGCAGATGGAGAGCACTTTTGGAATAGGTTGGCAATGGTTCTTTCTCGGGTTTGGGGCTATATATTCCCCTTGGTCAGCCATTATTTAGAGGTGGTTGAAGTATGAGGAAGCTATAGTTGAGTTGGGGCTCAAACATTAGTGCTTTAGCCACCATATGCGCTTAAGAGAAAATTAGGTGATTAGCTAAAAGTGCTTATGCTTTTTAGAGGCCACTTTAGCGCTTGCTCTAGGTTTAGGCCTAGTGTTTAGTGAGGTTTGCGTACCTACTTGGTCCTTGCTATCGGTGCTTGCACGCACCAAGTTTGTACATGCGGGGCTTTTAATCTTTCGATATCACACCAACCGAGTTCTTGGTGTAGCCACCGATGGTGTACGGGGACAAAGAGACCTTTGGTAGTTTGGCCAAAAGCTCTCCATAGTGAAGACAACGGGGAGGGGTCTGGGAGAGGTCACACGAAGATCCACTTTCATGTACGTGGGGAAGACTCATAGCATATCCATGGAGTTACTCGACCACGGACCTTGGCCCTTGTGAGGGCATGCTTGCGATGGGCTCCAACGAGAACTAGTGGAAAGCACGAGCTTTCCAATGCCTCGAGAAAAATCATCACATAGAAGTTTGCATTTCTAACTCAATTTAGATTTCCACATTTATTTTGCACTCCTTGGTACATACACTTCTACCTTGCTAGGCTATGTTATTTTATAGGATTGAACTTACGGTGCAAAACTTTTTTTCGTCAGAGATAGTCGCAGCATCTAAAAAAACTAGTGCATATCTAGAAAGAACTGGTATAGTAGGTTTTTATAAGTAGTTTTGGAGTCTTAGTTTTGAAATGACCTAGTTTACCGTCTCCCTGGCGTCACGGTCTCTCCTAGATACAAATGTACATGAATAAAGAACGAAATGCACGGGAAATGAAGTGCAACTGAGCAGGTCCAACGCCATTGCTACCCAGTCAATATATTTTGCTTCACATAAATAAATAATAAATAAAAATGCGGCACTAATAGTTGCAGAGCCATATATATGTGTGTGAACACGTATAGTGTACAAGACTTGAAAAGAATCTTCAGAGAACAGACGTCCTCGTCGTCTTGGCGGTTCTTCCCACTTTCCCTGCGTATTGGACAGTCGTCAAGTTGCGAGAAAGCCATGTGCTCGGCTCGACTTGTGAACTGAGCTATTGCCTTAATCGTCGTTACGTGAGTAATCAGTCCTCCACTCTCTCTCAGAACAGTGAAGTGCAGGTGTCTGTTTGAAAAAGTCTTTCTGCTATATGACAGCAGGTTGTAGTCCACAGTGCAAGCAATTCCAAGCCACGAGTTTGGCTTAGAAAGTTTCGATCTAGCTAAACAGCTAATAGTAAGCTACTAAAATTATCTTAGGCCCCGTTTGGATCCTTGGAATTGAATTTATTTTAATAATCATAATTTAGAAACATATTGATTAAAGCTAATATGGTTGTATATGGATTATATTTGTATATTATTATTGGCTATACGAGAGAGATACTTATGTGCTGCATTTTTATCGTAGGGGAACGAGTTGAAGAGTGTGTTATAAGTTGCAAAGTAGAAACATAGAATGGTGATATATATAATCAATTTCTATCACCCACCCTATGAATTTAAGATATGCTTATATATGAACTTTGGAAACTTACAACCTAGCTAATTTTTTCGGATGAATTATTTAGCTAATAAAAAGTAAAAGTTATTAGTTGACACCACTAACTAAATACCGCTAACTGTCAGCTCATGGACTCGTACTTGAGTTATTATAGCTTCCTTTTCTCAGCTAGCACCGAACAATTAGGCCATGCTTAATAGATGCTATAGTATTAAGAAACCTGACTTTAAAAAACCATGATTTTGGAAGAAAAAAACATGCGTGCAAAACTATGGTTAAAAAAACACCATAATTTTAACAAATATTATGGCTTTTTATTACAACTATATAAAGTTTGTTACATACAAACACTTCGTAGCGTTTCAAAACCAAAATATTCTACTAAAATTCTAAAAATTAATTTGCATCAAATGACCTTAGCTACATGTAACCAAACACTTGGCCACGGCATATATTCCCTCCAGCTGGTAGTCTTGTCATAAGACAGCTCATGTGTAACAACGGATCTAGGTTTCTTTCGGTGAAATCTGTCAACCCGGATTTAATTAAGTTCTCGGCTTTGACATAATTGCTTGTATTTTCTAGATTTAGTTTAGAATTCCACAGTGTTATTTTGGTGATAAGACGACGTGCCCATGGATAATGAGGTGTTTGTAATAACTTTGTTAACCTCAAGATCTTTAGGCTCCATCTTTCAGATGCGCTCATCAAGCTAGGATTTATCTGTGCGCATTTATAGGGATGAACACACATGTACATATGGCAGGGGCAGGCCCAAAAGTAAATGGTATTCAATTGAATATCCAAATTCTGGCAAATTTATATAGAGAGTGCATACATGTATGTATATTGGAAAAAAAAACAAGAAAATACAGCCAAAATGAATACCCTGTAGTTATCAGTCCGAAAACACATGTTCCTGCCCCACAAATCAGCGCTCCGCCTTCGTACGTGCAAAAGGGCTTCGGCTCCTCTGGCAACGCGCAGAAGCGCTCCTCCGGCCAGGCGTGTTTGGTGCGCCAAACATGCCCTGAGCTGCCTCAGCAATTGGACTACCACCACTCACCCCTCAAGTGCATAGTCACACACTTCCTCCATTCCAAAATAGTTGACATTATATCAATTAAATTTTGTCCTAAAAACTCGAGTTATTAATTTATCTTTTCTCTTTTCCTAATACATTTGTATCTTTATCTCTCTCCTTATTGAGACATTTTGGTCTTTTAGTTACAGCATTGGTACCGTGCACATTAATCCTATAACGTCTGCTATTTTGGAATAGGGGGAGTTAGAGTAGTTCTTTTCTTCTTCTTTTCTTTTTCTTGGTGGCACGGGGACCGGAATGGTTCAACCACACACATACGGATATACCCCCAGCGTGCTAAAATATTGCACTCGCACAGAGCTCATTCATCCGAAATTCTACCGCACTATAAAAACGGTGTTGTGGTGAAACCCTGTGAGCAAGCAGGCCTCGCTTCCCAAGGTTCTTCTTCTTCCCAACTGTCCTTACTCTCAGTAATCAGTACTCGGTACGTAGCCATACCCTGAGTCATGCATCCATTAGCACTCCTGCTCTTGGTCGCCAACTGCGCTGGTACAGTACATGCCCTCCCGGCAGCCGCTGGCACTCCGGCAGGGCACTTCTGGATGGAAGCCCTCCCTGGCACGCCGATGCCCGAGGCCATCGCCGACCTCATCCAGAAAGGTACCCCCTCCGAAAAAAATTAAAATTATGCAAGTTAAACTAGTTTAATTTTAATCGAGTTTATAGTGAAAAGTATTAGCATTTATGTCTCCAGCTAAGTTTATTATCAGACTATATCTCACAATCAATTCAATGGTACTTATTTTGTATTATAATTGTCAGTAAACTTCTTCATAATTTTGGTCAAACTTTTAATCGTTTGACTTCTCGAAAAGCAAGAATTGCATTATTCTATGGACGGAGAGAGTGTACCAGCTACTGATCTACTCCTACTAGGCAAACATAACCCATACACGAAAGACGATAATGTTTATTCTATATATGTCCATCTTGATTTACGATAATAATGTTTGTACTAATTTATAATAAAGTGAATACTCTCTCCATCCCATACTATTTGATGTTTTATAATCTCCCAGGGAAACCAATGCTAAAACTAAAAGACCAAAATACCCCTCAAGGAGTAGAGATAAAGATGTACTCCCTCTGTCAAGAAAGAATACAATTCTAACACAGTATCATGGTTTAGTATCTTAAGTTCGATAAATTATAGATAAAAAAGTATCAATACTTATGATATCAAATAAATATTATTAGATTAATTACGAAATGTATTTTTATAATAAATTATTTTGAGCCGTAAATGTGAATAATACTCACTAGAAATTTGGTCAAACATGAACTACTTTTGTTGGCTCGTAACCCGTAATTACATTCTTTTTTAGACTGATGGAGTATTGAGAAAAGAGAATGTATTGGGAAAAGAGAAATATGCATTGGGAAGTAAGAAGATCAAGTATTTTGAGATAAAATTTCAATGCTACGAAGGTCATCTATTTATGGACCGAGGGAGTACACATGTTTACAATATATATAACTCATGACGGTATTTACCATAATATAGTGTAATAATAAATCACTTAGGAGGAGTTTTTTTTTTTGCGAACAAATCACTTAGGAGGAGTTGCAGTAACGGAATAAGTTATTTTATGACCGGCTACAACAGTAACAGAATGAGTTATTTTATGACCGGTGCTTCTGCCCTTGTGAGCGTTCTCCATAGAAAATATGCCCAAGTCATTCTGTCGAACCAGCTCAGCCTACCTGACACACTACTACGAAAAGTAACTTCACATGCGGTCAAAAATGAACTTCAGATGCGGACAACATTTTCATAGGCGGACGTCACTGGACTGTATGTCCAGAGGCAGGCGCGTCATTTCTAGAGGTGGGTCTTTAACGCCCATATCTAGAAATTAAATAGATATTACAGAAAACAAAAATATGGTGGCAGCGGTGCCACACTGCCGAGCATCGACGCCTCTTGCCATCGCCCCATCGCCGTAGAGGTCGTTTGCGCTTAGGAGGTCGCCCTCGCTGTCATTTGTGCCTCCAGCGCAGGAGGCGTTGATCCCCATCCGCCGCCACCATGTTGTCATCGACGGTAGGGACCCTTAACACCGCTCATCGTGGACGCCCAGTTGCCAAGCCTATCCTCCGTCATGCACCTCCTCATTGTGCATAGCCTCTACAACACCTCCTCATCCATCATCTTCTTCACGTGCAAGAACAAGGGAGATAAGGTTAGAGAGAGGGATCTGAACATCAAAAAACACAACAAAGAAAAACGATGAACACTGAAGAAAATCTCATTGAACATATTTGGGGCTAACACCACTGTTGGTCGGTGGCTAGATCTAGGGCGCCAATCTCGTCTCCGCACACTATACCACAGCCTTTCTTCAGCGACCTCCGAAAGGTCGGTATAAACAGGTATAGCGACCTACGGTCGGACGCTATAGAGATATAGCGACCGACCTAATGCGTCGCTGATAGTGGCGTCGCTATAAGTTATAGTGACCGACCTAGTTTTAGCGTCCGACGGTTGAACGGTACTATAAGATATAGCGACCCAACGTTCAACGCAATTGTAAACTTCAATCGACCAACAGTTGGACGCTATATATTTATATAACGACCAACTGTTAGACGCTAACCATACAATAAAATAACATCATAATATCATTTGTTTATTTATACGTTAACCTCAGAATCGATACTAATCATACAATCAATCAAGCATACAATTAACATTTCCATTTTTGACAATACACACTCATGACACATAAGCTCATCATAGCTTACAATTATATTATAGCCATAAGCATTTGTCATACAAAAGTGATTACAATGTCACTTTACATGGGACTAGTCCTAGTTCAAAGGTATATGTGTTTAGCTGATGATCAAAAGCAAGTCTAATCCTAGCCTAACATAGCATGTGTTGTCCACTAAAACCATCAGACAATGGGCAAAAGCTCAAAATCCACAACCATACAGTTTGGTTGCACATCCTTAGCACTATGATCAGGTTCTTGTTGAGAAGTGCTAGCAGCATCCAAAAGTTCCTGAAAAAAGGTGATAGAAACAAAGTATAACTTTCAGTGTACATATTACACAGGGAACGAGATGACACAGTATACTATTCAATTTGACTCAAGAAACCATCCAGTGCTTACCCCTTGGTTGTCTGGGTAAATTGAGAACAGATTTTGGCCATGCTAAAATAGATTCATGGACACAAGAGAGTTAACAGAGGCCCAAGTTAATTAAATCTGAAGTCATCTTATTTAAGAGAGGCCCAAGAACCATCCTTCTAATAGCACATTATAGGCATGACTAATTCCAGCAGCAGCAGTAAACAGCAATCACTTGTGAGTAAAACTGGTTTTTTTCTGTTTCTGTACCTTGTTGGCAAGCATCTGATGCAGCACCCTCACAACCCGCACGACAGCAAAGTGCCTGACAAAATGCACCAGTATAATAATTAACCATGGAGTGAAGCCATTTCATTTGCTTTTTTTCCCCAAGCCACCAGCTCAAAAACAGTGGTATTAAAAAGAATATGCATCCCCATTTTTTAATCAAATTGACTAACAGTTTCAGGTTCATCAGTATCTAACACAGCAGCACATGCCTACTTGCTCTGAAATCCGACAGAGAAGGAAAAGAGAATTGTGCTACAAAATGCAATACAACTAGCAGACTAGCAGCACTATATCTGACAGAAATGAGAAATGTACTAACAAGCAAATGGTCATATTCACGAACAAAAGAAATATTCATTTGGCTTTTGAGTTTCCGACTAGGCAAATCTTAAATGGATAGAGACATGCAAAGAAACATCCTTTCTTAATTTGAAACTAGTGAGATGCACGAAAAAGCACAAGAGACATCAAATCATATATCAATATTATGTGTACTGCTAAATCATAATTGAGGAAGCTTGCAGGAAACACATACAGTGTCAACGCATAGTGAGAAGACTCCAATCCAAGTATGTTTCGTGCATTTGCATAGCATTGCGAGCTACTACAAGTAACCAGAATAGTTGGGCTGCATCTAATAAAAGTATAAGCAATGCCCAAGTATGCACACTTTCTCCTGGGTTTGCCCAAGTAACCAGAATAGTTGGAGTGTATTACAAGATTTTGTGCGCACAGAATGAATTGCGGCATGCCAATTTCAGTTTCCCTTGAGGTCAAATGCAGACAACAGCTATTTAATTTCCTCCACGGAATTACAATTACTACTCCCACAAGTACAGAGTAGGCACAGGTAGGAGCAAATGAATTAACTAGATCTATTTACAGGATGCAAAATAGCAGCGTCAAAATCGAAACCGAAAGCCTCCCATTCACCTGGAATCCCAATTCCATGAACCCCTTCCTGCGGCTGTAGCAAGTAGCAACGCCGCGTGCATCTGAAATCCCAATCCAAGACCAACCTAACCGGCACTTAAAATACAAGTGGAGTATCTAGTACGGCGAATCGGACGAAATCAAAATCGATGGTGGAAAGAAAAAGGCGCAGGCTTTGGCAGGGAAGGGAAGCAAACCTGGCCTTCGTCCGCACGGGCCGGTGGACGGAGCTGAAACCTCGACATTGACAATCCCCAGGGGAGGAGCAGGGTCGTGCAGCAGCGACAGGCACCGCCGCGAGCTTGGGGGCCGGATGCCGCCGGGGGCTGGGGGGTCGTACACGATGACAAGGGGTAGGGGGGCTCGAGATCCGCCTCCTCTACCATCTCCTCCGGGAGATGCCTTTGGATCTCGCCGTGGGAGCCGGCTAGGGCGCGGGTAGAGGGGCAGCGTCGGGCGCAGGGGGCGGCGGGGGTAGTCGGGCCGGGGAGCGTCGGGCGCGGGTAGAGGGGCGGCGGCGGTGGGGATCCGAGCGCTCGCGTCGCGTGGGAAGCGGGGGTCGCGCGTCCCGGGCTGTAGTGTGGCGGCGGGGTGTGAGCGGCGGCTGGGAGGGAAAATGGGAGAATTGAAGCTAGGGTTTTCTAATCCCAACTCTCATCTGACGTGTGGGCCCTCCAAATTTTAGGCGCGAATCGGGCTAATCATGGGCGCGCAGGCCCAATTCAATGTACCGACCGATCGACCCAATTAATCAGCTATACCGATCGACCATCCGACGGTAAACCAAAATAAAAATAGCGGCCAACCTTCGGACGACACAGTAAGATATAGTATCCGACCGTATGTCACTAATCTATTTCGACGGACCATCCAACGCCATTTTGATATTTGTACCAACCGTTGGTCAGACGCTAGTTTGGGCTGTGGTATAGTGGCATGCCGCCTGGGAAGGACCACCACCGGTGAGGATCACACTGCTGGGGGAGGGGCACACTAGGTAGAGAGGAGCGTCGTGGCCGGTGGAGGAGCACACGCCGATGGGTGCGCCACATCGGGAAAAGGCCGCCACCGGCGGAAGAGCAGATGAAAGGGGTAGTGTCGTTGAGGAAAGACCATACAATCAGGCCCCTCACTAGATCTGTTGGATCCCTTAGGCCTTGTTCGGTTCCCAGGGAATTACCCCATGGAACCAATCCTGCCAAGAATGCTTCAGAAAATTATATAGCTAACTCTCACCAGGATTAATTCCTGCCAGGAATAGCCTTAAACGAACTAGCCCTTACCAGTTTCTGCCACCCCTCATTTGTTCCAACATCCCACTTGTAGGTTATGTCGCCCCACTCACTAGATCCCACCACTCCCCTCGCTCGATTTGCACCCCCCATCTTGCCAGATCCGCTGAGACACACATGCACACGCACGCCGAATCCGCCACTCCCCTCGGTGGTTGACGGTGGACGTCGGGGCTCCTTGGGGTGTGGTAAAAACGGAGGATGATACCAGAGGTAGGGGTCAAAGCCGAGGTGGCAACTGTGCACAGAGGAGGACACCATGGGAGACGGTGCTCAAGAGGTGTTGTGAGAGAGAAGAGGTTAGAGAGATGATAAAGAGGAGGTGCGTGTGGTAGTTCAAAAGGAGAGAGAGAAGTGTGGGCGGTGGCTTCTGCTAGAAACCAATATGCCTAGGAACTGTATTGGCCCAGATTTGAATGGGCCAAATTTGTAGATGCGGACGCTTTTATGTGGGCCGTATCTGGAAATGATACTCGGCCTCCCTAAATTTATTTACACAGTCGAGCGTTCATTTTGGTGACGTGGCATGTTCCTAGTTAGCTTGATGGGTGGGCATGTTCTAGTCAGCTAGTCAGCTTGATTGATGGGTGGGCATATTCTTCTCGGTATAAAAATGTATGGCACATTTTAGCTCCACCCTATATATATGCACGCGATTACCAACTACCTATTGATATAATATATGTTTACTCCTTCCTCTGTTCTAAAATATAGGTCATTTTACTTTTATTCTAAACAAATTCTTCTTACTTTGAATAAGTCTATAGTAAAATATATTAACATCTAAAATGCCAAATAAATATACTACGAAGACATATTGCACAAAAATGATTTAGTGAAACCAACATATTTGAAATTGTACATGTCGGTGTATTTTTCTACTAATTCAGTCAAAGTTAGAGAAATTTGATTAACAAAAAAAAACTAAAACAACCTACATTATTTTTGCACAGAGGGGGTAATATCAATATGGGCACTACTCTAAAAAAGGCTGGTATAAATATCGATAGATTCTAGGTCTCTTATATACTAGTTAATACCGTGGCATAAATAGTCATTTTACCCTACACCGTGGCATTAGTGATACTGAATTTGTTGTATCAAAGAATTACATGTATATCAGCATTGTTTTAAAGGTAGAGTGATTAAGTTTAAATTATCAATATTGATATGTCATAAAGTTCTAGTTAAAACATATAAAATTATAATAAAATATCAAGTTACAAAATTTATTATCGCCAAATATTAATATAATTTAAAATGAATTTCCAACATCATTAATATATGGTTAGTTAAAGAATTTTTCCATGCTTGATAAAATATTAACATAAATCTAATGTATACATATGCTTACTTAATCTACATGGCAAATCATAATATTATGCTTTGGGAAATATTTTAGTTTGTTTTTTATAACAGGTGATGTTCGTAATGGCATATGGGTAACTTAATGCAAACTTAGTGGCTACTTTGCATCATACTACTCTGTCCCATAAAAAGAGTCGATATGGGACTCGTGCTGGTGATTTTTTTAAAAAAATTGACTAGATATATAGAAAATATTAGCAACATTTAAATCTCCAAATAAGTTTATTATGAAAATATGTTCAATGGTCTATCTAATGACGCTAATTATGCATCATAAATGTTAATATTTTTTAATATATATTTGGTCAAAGTTAAAGTGTTTGACTTCTTGGGTATGACACTTTACATGGGACGGAGGGAGTATTTTATAACAGCGAAGGTGGATAACTTATATAAGGGTTATTTTGAAATTATCTTTCATAATAACAAACATACAAGAGTAATTTAGATACGTACACTATGCCTAGATATTCTCTTGGTTCCAAACTATAAGATGTTTTGATCTTTTAGATACATTGTTTTAAGTACGAATGTAGACATAGTCCACATCGAATGGCATAGAAGCCATATATCTAGAAAAGCCAAAATATTTTATAGTTTGGAATGGAGGGAGTACATAGTAATTATTAACCATTAGTACTAATACTAATTATTTGTTTTTGTGTCCTGTATAGGCATTGATCATCCGCCACTGGCAGTGCGCTACAACGTACAACGCAACTCGGGCGACGTCGTTTACTCAATTCTATACCAGTGCGCCAGATGTCCAGATAAATCAGCGGTGCCACCGGGCCTTTTCTTCCACAAGGAGCAGGTGCGCGTAGGAAGCACCATGACGGTGGCCTTGCCTCCGGTAGCGCTGCCAGCCATCCTACCACAAGATGTTGCCGAGAAAATCCCCTTTGGCAACCCAGCGGATGTCCTCTCTATGTTCGACATCGCGCCCAACTCCACGGAGGCAGCCAAGGTGGCATTCACCCTGAGCCAGTGCCACGCTCCGGGGCCCTCTGGTGTGCGGAAATCCTGCACCACATCGCTGGAGAGCACGGTGAAGAGCGCCATCGACATGCTGGACACCGGCCGGGCATCCGCGGTGGCGTCGGAGCTGTCCAGCGATGGGTTGCCTCTGCAGCAATACCAGGTCCAGGCTGTCAGCCCTATTCACAGCGACCGCTACGTGGGCTGCCACGTCATGCCGTACCCGTACGCCGTCTACTACTGCCACACCATGACGGGGATGCCATCGGAGGCATATGTGATCACGCTTCGTGGCCTCAGCAGCAAGGGCGGCCCGGCGATTGCCATGGCAGCGATCTGCCACCTGGACACCTCCAAATGGAGTCCGGCATACCCGGCCTTTGAGATACTACACACCCATCCTGGCGCCCCAGTGTGCCACTTCCTGCTATACGCCAATCTGCTATTTGTTCACAAGACCGCCAACTAACGCCTAGCTAGGTAGTCGTCACGCTACAATAGTCTTTTTTTAGGGGAGTCACACTACCAATAGTCAGTACTGTTGCCCGGTGTACATGCATGGGCCTCATTCCCCGTCATCTTCGGCCCAGTAGTCAGGCTTTACAGGCAGTGAGGAATCTCGGTCCCTATATATCCAACAAAGCCTAGGTGAAAAACTACATGTATCATGTTACTAATACTTTACTTAATCATTCTTGTGATTGTATTACCTTTGATCAATATTATGCGTTGTATGTTATGCTTTGAAAATGTTTTGCAAATGCTAACTCAGTGCTGAATGTGTTGTTGTCCCATGGGACACTCTTTGGAGTTAGGCTATTTCAAAAATGTTTGAATGCAGCTTTTGGTGGAGTATTTTTGCACTCACTAGATAAGTCCGGTGCCCATCGAAGAAGGAGCACCGGAGCTTAGGCACTGCTGACTATGAACGATTCGGTTGTCGTAGGTGTACTATCCGAGCATCACCAGAAAACTCTGGTGGTCACTAGATAGGGCACCACCAAAGGATAGGTTCGTGGGCGAGGACAGTGTGTGGACCTATTCTTCCCGTGCCTAACAGAGTGAAGATGCTAACACATAGATTGGCTTCCTGAAATGTGGCGGTAATCGGTGATAGCACATGAGGGGTGGCCGGGGGGATTTTGAAGGAGCACCCAGAAGCTTCTAGTGGTAAGCATCAGAGGATTCTAGGGAATTATAGAAGCTTTCTACAGAGGGTTCCTGGGTCACTGGATTTCTCTAGGGTGGGCCTTGAGGTGTCATCAGAACTTAGGCCATGAGTTCGTGGAGAGTGTTGTTGGTTGGTAACAGCTAGTTTATTGAGTGAGTGTGTAAATAGGTGGTGTGGCCTAGCTTGGAACATCTCTTGAGACCCCATGCTGATTGACACTTTAGAGCTCAAGAAACCTCGACTAGCTCTCACATATATACTTAGCTGTGATTGCGTTCGTGGTGAGATTGAAGTGATCTAGCTAGTGCGTTTGCTTAAGAGAGATAACATATAGTGGCACTAGTGGTTAGTTTTTGCAAGAGAATTTGCATGTTACTACTCTTGTAGGTTGCCACCTCCTAGACAACTTCGTGGTTGTGACTCCATGACTTTTGGTGTCTATGTCTTAATCGTGTGTTTACATGAATGATTATGTGATGCATCTTGTGTTACCATTCATCATATTCATATACATGCATCTTGCATCTCATTTAGGTTCGCTAGATGCACCACGTGAAGGATGAGATGTTGAAGCCAAACCTGAAGACGGTGTTTGGTGGACCTATCCCGAAGATGGAAGGACTAAACAAGTGTCGGGATGGGAGATGCTCGCCAAGCGAGTGTCATCTGTCACCCACTAACCTAAGTGTTCGATCCCAGGCAAGCCCCGGAGCATTCTAAGCCTCCTACTTTACAAAAGCAATTGAGTATATATATATGTTATATATGTATTGTTGCATTAAGTTATAGGAGTTGATTGAAAACACTTGTTGCATATATATCCTTTCCTTGTCCCGTAAATATGCCTGGAATCCTAATTTGGTTCAGAATCGAAAATATTGCTTAGCCCTGCTTAGACCGGTAGCGATCGGTGATTTCCTGTCACTGGCAACTATAGGTGGTTACTGGAATACTTTAGCTATGGAATGGATGATATCCTGGAAATAACCAAGTGTTGATGGATAATTGGAGACCGGGCGGAATAAGTATGGGGCAACCAGACAGGGTTCTGGGGTGCTTGTAGTTTCCGCCTGTGTCGATTAAGGACCGACTGTTGTTGGGCCTCGGGTCATGTTGAACGCATGCCTCACATTTAGCTGGCTGAATAATGTACCTTTCGACCGCGAAGCTGGGAGATTATTCGGGCCGAGTGGATTGCCCGCAACGCACTGTACCGGAGCAGTAGTGGCAGGATACGAGGGCGCGATGATAAGGCCAAAGAGCAGTCGGGCGGCCCCCGGGTACATGTGGTTCCTGGCAAATTCGCAACTTTACCTGGATAGTTGACTCGGTGACCAATACCTCACTTTAGCGGGTGAGTGAGGTTTGTGTGATGAATAAATTACTAGCTGGTTAATAATCGATTCGAATCGCCATCGTTCACTGGATAGTGAACACTTGACTCGAGTTACGGCATCGTAGTAATGATGATGGAACACGGATGGTTATGTGGATAATGTTGGAAATGCTAAATCTGAGATGGTAACCTTTGATGTTAATGGTTAATCAAGTGATTGCTTTAGCATAGGTGCTTACCTAGATTGAATAGGTTATAATAAATGTGATGCAAAAAGGACTTAAATTAGTTTATTCATGATAACTTATGCTTTTCGCAAATGAGTCAAGCTAGTCCACTGAAAGAAAGCCTTGCATACTCCTTGGTGTCATTATTTCTGGTTTATGACGGGTAAGTCTAGCTAAGTACCTTCTCGTACTCAGGGTTTATTCCCACTTGTTGCAGGTTGTGATGTATCATGGCTACTGCAAGAATTGGATGGCTCCTGCTGTAATGGCGGAGTGTGATCATGTGCATGATCCTTGTGAGCTACCTTGTCTCTCATGCTTTTGTTGGAAATTGACCTTGGTACTGGCATGTATTTGAATTAAGGTGATATTAGTTTCAAACTACTTTGCTTCCGCTACTTTTGAACTTGAGTTGTAATAACTCTACTGAACTCCGATATATGTTGAATTACTTATGAAATGGATGTAACATATGACCTGTTATGTTGGACCACTACGATCTTGGCTTGTATGTTGGTTGGTTTGAAATCCCTTGTGATTTTATTGGACTACCGGAGTTATAGGAGCTTAAGTACAGGAATTTAATTGCTCCGGCGATTGTTTTTATACTTTTATTCTTATAATTTGGGCGGTTCCGTGACAGTAACAGAACCGCCCAATTATACGAGATTAAGTAGGAAAATCATCCAACGGGAGGACAATTTAACAAACTTAAGCCCATATAACCCGGTAGTCCGTGAAATCTCGACGGATTTCAAACCATTTTACATAACAGCCAAGATCGTACTAAGTTTAGCGGTCACCGTCATAAGTTACATAAAAGTTTACGGCACAAAATACATCGGAGTTTAAACATAGTTATTACAAACCAGGTTCGAATAAAAGTAGCGGAAGCAGTAGTTCAAATCACGCACACACACAACGTTTTGAAATAAAGTGCCAGCTTGTGATCATCTCCAGCAAAAGCATCAGACGAGAAGTAGTGAATGACCATTGCCCATGGTCCTAAGCTTCGCCCATCGTAGGATAGAGGCAGTTGATACAGTAGCCGTAATACATCTGCCCATCTGCAACAAGTGGGAACAAAGCCCTGAGTACGAGAAGGTACTCAGCTAGACTTTGACACCAAGGATCATGATAGGCTTTCTGGTGGGGTAGCTGACTCATTTGTAAGAAAAGCATTTTTAACTTAGCAGTTCTTTTACAAAAACATGCAGTGTTTTAATCTTTATTACCCTGTCAACTATGTTTGCACTTATGCTAGAGTAACAATGTAATTAAACAAGTAAGGATTACCATTGATCATTAACAATAACTATCATGTCATCTTCCACATAACTGTCCAAGTGTTTCATCAATATTACTATGATGAAGTAGCTCAAGTCAAGTGTTCACTATCCAGTGAACGATGGCGATTCGAATCGATTATTAACCAGCTGGTAATTTATTCCTCACACAAACCTCACTCACCCGCTAAAGTGAGGTATTGGTCACCGAGTCAACCATTCAGGTAAAGTCGCGAGCTTACCAGGAACCACATGTACCCGGGGGCCGCCCGACTGCTCTTTGGCCTTATCATCGCGCCCCCGTATCCTGCCACTACTGCTCCGGTACAGTGCGTTGCGGGCAATCCACTCGGCCCGAATAATCTCCCAGCTTCACGGTCGAAAGGTACTTTATTCGGCCAGCTAAATGTGAGGCATGCGTTCAACATGACCCGAGGCCCAACAACGGTCGGTCCTTAATCGACACAGGTGGAAACTACAAGCACCCCAGAACCCTGTCTGGTTGCCCAATACTTATTCCGCCCGGTCTCCAATTATCCATCAACATTCGGTGATTTCCTGTCACCGGCAATTATAGGTGGTTACTGGAATACTTTAGCTATGGAATGGATGATATCCTAGTGACTGACCGGGAAATTCTTCCCGGGTGCGCACGAGTGAGGACAAAGTACGTAGAAAAGACTTGTGCTGGTCTGTGAGGGCAGTCTATATCCTAGAAAGCGGCCAGATGTAAGCCGGCCCAGCCTTGAGGAGGCGGTACCTACAGAAAATTCATTTCAGCCCATTCCCTATGAATGCATGAAAGCAGTAAATCTACCTACACGCTCTACACGAATCCCCAGATGCGTGTACAACGGTAGTATCTACCCAAACACATCGTCCTATTGACGGCATCGCCTCAACGGACGGAACACCCACACATGCGATACTTTCATAAAAACATGTGTAGAACATGTAATTATTCTAGTATCATATAAGCACTCTCCCTAGATCGGCGGTGTATCCGATCATGCTCTCACAGCTTACACTTACCAAAGCGTAGAGGTAACTGATCCATACATTACCACTCAATTAAGTGGCACTCATACAATAGCACGTCGTATGAGCAACGAAAAGAGAAATATGGTGCAAGAACCCCAAGTTAGTACTTAGATAGCCACCTAGAGTCCTTAACTGGGCATACAGGATATGACCACAGGCACACTTTTAGTTTGAGAATCACACTTTTGAAACAGAATTTTGTTTTAAATACACTTATGAACAGTAATCACGCTAAACCATGCTCCGATGCCAGCTATAACAGAACCGCCCAATTATACGAGATTAAGTAGGAAAATCATCCAACGGGAGGACAATTTAACAAACTTAAGCCCGTATAACCCGGTAGTCCGTGAAATCTCGACGGATTTCAAACCATTTTACATAACAGCCAAGATCGTACTAAGTTTAGCGGTCACCGTCATAAGTTACATAAAAGTTCGCGGCACAAAATACATTAGAGTTTAAACATAGTTATTACAAACCAGGTTCGAATAAAAGTAGCGAAAGCAGTAGTTCAAATCACGCACACACACAACGTTTTGAAATAAAGTGCCAGCTTGTGATCATCTCCAGCAAAAGCATCAGACGAGAAGTAGTGAATGACCATTGCCCATGGTCCTAAGCTTCGCCCATCGCAGGATAGAGGCAGTTGATACAGTAGCCATAATACATCTACCCATCTGCAACAAGTGGGAATAAAGCCCTGAGTACGAGAAGGTACTCAGCTAGACTTACCCGACAGAACCAAAGTAAAATGACACCAAGGATCATGATAGGCTTTCTAGAGGGGTAGCTGACTCATTTGTAAGAAAAGCATTTTTAACTTAGCAATTCTTTTACAAAAACATGCAGTGTTTTAATCTTTATTACCCTGTCAACTATGTTTGCACTTATGCTAGAGTAACAATGTAATTAAGCAAGTAAGGATTACCATTGATCATTAACAATAACTACCATGTCATCTTCCACATAACTGTCCAAGTGTTTTATCAATATTACTACGATGAAGTAGCTCAAGTCAAGTGTTCACTATCCAGTGAACGATGGCGATTCGAATCGATTATTAACCAGCTGGTAATTTATTCCTCACACAAACCTCACTCACCCGCTAAAGTGAGGTATTGGTCACCGAGTCAACCATTCAGGTAAAGTCGCGAGCTTGCCAGGAACCACATGTACCCGGGGGCAGCCCGACTGCTCTTTGGCCTTATCATCGCGCCCCCGTTTCCTGCCACTACTGCTCCGGTACAGTGCGTTGCGGGCAATCCACTCGGCCTGAATAATCTCCCGGCTTCGTGGTCGAAAGGTACTTTATTCGGCCAGCTAAATGTGAGGCATGCGTTCAACATGACTCGAGGCCCAAGAACGGTCGGTCCTTAATCGACACAGACGGAAAACACTACAGTCCGAAACCCTGCAAGCTTCCGTCCGGTCTTAGATTCATTTCGACACTTAGTTATTCTCATATGACATACTTCCACATAAATCCAGGTAATCCCCTATAGCTCGCGGATAACAGGCAATCACCCGACTTCTACCGGTCTAAGCAAACTAAGCAATTATTGACCGCGGACACCAGGGTAACAAGGATCAGGTAAAGCAAGGTGAAACAAGGTATAATGCAGCAACGTTTGCAAACAACTCCTAAACGTAATGCATCAAATTAAGTAAAGTTAATAATAAATTATTTGCAAACCGGGAGAGAAATGCTCCGGGGCTTGCCTCTCTCAAAAGAGCTCGGACGGTGGTCGGGGCACTCCGGAAGATCTTCACCGACCTCCTCTTCGGCTTCGGTCGCTTCCTGCTCTTGCACCTCGAGCTGCTCTTTCGGGTCCTCAGGAACTGTTACCGGGGTCACTTCCTGCGATCCAGTATGATGCAGAAGTATAAGTGCTCAAGCCTAGGTGCATTGCAGGGATGACATGAGATGATGATGATGAATGAATGAGATGTAAATGAGCACGTTACTTTATTTGGATTACGTGGAACTTACAACTCTTCTACAAGGTAGTCTACGTCATCCAAGAACATGTACTCGAAAACTACCATCACTATTCTCTACCATGCAAAGGCACTTTGACACTCAAGATACTTCAAAGATACACCAAAGTATAGTTTACTAACTAATCTTGCATTAAAGATTGGATGTAAACCCTAATTAGCCCTATGCTTGAACAGCAACATATAGTTTAGTAGCACAGAAAAATCTTAGAAAATTACAATGGATTACTAATATCAATACTAGCCTGCCACAAGATTTTCATTGCAATTGGATTTCTAGAATTGTCTATACAAAAATAACAAGCTAAGGCCTAAAAATGAATATGAAAATACTTTGCATTATGAAAAGTATCAAACAACAGATTTAGAAATTTTCCTACTTTCTACACAGTAAACAAACACTGTAGAAAAATTATTACTTGCATGTTTTATTCAAATTTATTTAATTAACAAAAATAACAAATATTAGTGATAGAAAGCAATTTGAACTACACCTACACATTTTTCTACAGAACAGACATGATATAAAATTTTCCTAGCAAGTACATGGCACAAAAAGATTAGCAAACTTGGAATCACATTTTTCTGATTTTTCTATGATTTATTAAGCATTTATCAAGAAAACAGCCATTTCAATAGTTAAATAAAAACTCTACAGAAAAGTATCTCAAATTTGACATGCAATATTTTTATATCATAGATCTGGTTCCAATGAATCTATAGAAATTTATTTCACAATTTTTGGTGCTGAAATGACTAAAAAACATTTTCCAAAGTATTTTTCATCAAGAATAATAAAAGAAAATAGAAATTGATTTTTCAATATCGGTACTGGGCCGGCCCGGGGAGACAACCGGCCCATGGCCGTTCTCGGCCTGGCTTGCGCGCGCGGGGGAAACGGACGAGCTGGCCCGCTCGGGGCGCGGCCCACAGGGCGTAGCCCGGTCCAGTGAGACCGAAGGGGAGGGGAAAGGAGGGCAGGGCGTCCTCGCCGGCGTCCGTGACCTTGACGTCGCGGCGGTGGCCGACGGCCAACGGTCAGCTCCGGCCAAGCCGAGACCAGCGATTGCGCGCACGACGTTCGCAAGGGAGTGGCGAACCCGAGAGGGAGGCTTGGGAAGAGGGAGACGGAGCGAGCGAGGCGGTGGGCGGAGCACGGGCTCGGCGGCACCGACGCGGTGGCGCGGCGGGGGCAGCGAAATGGAGCCCTACCGGAGCATATGAGGAGATGGCGACGCCCGTTCGGAGGAGAGGAGAATGGGGCGGAGCCTTGTGCACGACGAATCGGACGGTGGAGGTCCACCGGTGCCGGAACACGGCGGTGAAGGTGGAGGCGCGCGGTGGCGAGCGGCGTTCCGCTCGGTTTCTCCGGAGGGAGGGAGAAGGGGAGCGAATGAGGCGCGAGTGGGAGGGAGACCAGGTGCTCGTGCCGATTTGAAGCGGAGCGTGAGCGCAGGGTCCACGGCGGCCACGCGGTGGCGTCGCCGGCATGCGGCCGCCACGCGGCGGGCGACTTCTGCCGGGGCGACAGCGTGCGCGCGCGCGAGCGGGAAGAAGGAAAGGGGAGGCTGGCTGGGCCGGGCCGAGGTGGAGGCGGACACGGGCGCGCACGGGAGTGGCGCGGGCCGTTTCGGCCAGCGGGCCGAGACCGAGGCGGCGGCCTGCTTAGTCGGTTTTGATTTTTTTCAAATTTCTCATTTCAAATTAAATTCAAACACAGATTTCAAACCCCATTTTGAACAAGAAAAAGACCTTTTCTGGAATTGACCCAAAAATAAAAGTTGCTTAGAATTTAATTCTCTACAACTTTGATTAAGGGGCCAACTAAAAATTCTCAACAGATTTTGAATTGGAGAATAAAAGCTAAAATAGGGAGTATTTTTGAATATTTTCAAATAATATTTTTGAAACAAGTTTTTGACAAAACTTTGAGTCATTTAGTTGCTCCAAAATTTTGAACTATAATTCTAAGTGATATAAAATTTGTAGTTGCACAATTTTGATGAAAGGTGAGTAGCACATTAATATATTACATCACAAATACCATTTTCCAAGTTTTTATTCCACTCAAGTTATAATATTACCATGCATGCTTATGATGATATGAAATATCATGCTTATGATTGTCATGCAAATGCTTGCGTAACACCGGAGTGTTACAGCCCTCCCCCTTGTAAAAATCTCGTCCCGAGATTTGGGTTACGAACCATTTATTATAAAAATCTTCGTATGCTTTTTGTAGGTATTCACCCGTTTCCCAAGATGCATCCCCTTCATCATGATGACTCCATTGTATCTTATACGTTTTCACCACACTATTTCGAGTAGCCCTCTCCTTGGAATCCAAGACTCGAATTGGCTGTTCACGATACACCAGATCTGACTTAAGTTTTATGCCTCGAGGTTCAATTCTTTCCTCTGGAACGCGCAAACACTTCTTAAGATGTGATACGTGAAAAACTGGGAATATAGCACTCATTGCTTCCGGTAATTCCAATTTGTAGGCCACTGGACCCTTTCTTTCCAAGATTTTGTAAGGTCCTACAAATCTGGCGGCAAGCTTTCTACGTATTCCAAACCGCTTCTTTTTCATTGGCGTGACTTTTAGATAAACATAGTCACCAACTTCGAACACAATCGGTCTCCTTCTCTTATCCGCGTAACTTTTCTGACGTGACTGAGCTGCTCTCATATTTTGCTGGATGATATGAACTTTCTTTTCGGCTTCTTCCACAAAGTCAATACCATAATACCTTCTTTCTCCTGGCTCAATCCAGTTTAAAGGTGTTCTACACTTTCGGCCATACAGAGCCTCAAAAGGTGCCATCTTGATACTTTCTTGATAGCTATTATTGTATGCGAACTCTGCTAAGGGTAACCATGACTCCCATGAACCTCTGGAAGACAACACACAAGCTCTTAGCATATCTTCTAAAAGAGCATTAACTCTTTCAGTCTGACCATCTGTTTGAGGATGATAGGCAGTGCTACGAATCAGACTAGTCCCCAAACCTTTGTGCAAATGCTCCCAAAAGTGAGCAGTGAACTGTGATCCCCTGTCAGACACTATAGTCTTTGGTATGCCATGCAATCTCACAATCTCCGCAATATACTTCTCGGCATATTGAGGTGGTCTATACTCTGTCTTGACAGGCAAAAAGTGGGCTGTCTTGGTAAGACGATCCACAATTACCCAAATCGAATCGTGGCCTTTCTGAGTAGTGGGCAAACCCGTGATGAAATCCATACTTATATCATCCCACTTCCAACTAGGTACTGACAAAGGTTGTAGCAATCCGGTAGGTTTCATGTGAATCGCTTTCACTCTACAACATGTGTCACATCTGGCTACATAAGCTGCAATTTCCTTCTTCATCTTTGTCCACCAATAACGAGGTCTTAGCTCTTGATACATTTTACTACTACCAGGATGAATGGACAACTTAGAGAGATGAGCTTCATCCATAATTTTATTCTTAAGCTCTCTATCCTTTGGAACAACAAGACGGTTGTCGAACCACAACACATCCTGTTCATCCACTCTGAAGTGTTTCGAGGGTTCTTCTTTGATTTTCTTTTTGATGTGGAATATCCCTTTGTATGCTTTCTGACCTTCTATTATCTTACTCTCCAAGGAGCAACTAATCTGAATACTATGTAACACGGCAGGGTGCATTAGATTAAAACCATCTTCGAGTAAGGGTTGCATATTCAGACAATGTGACTTTCTACTCAAAGCATCAGCTACCACATTGGCTTTCCCAGGATGATACTGTACATTCAAGTTGTAATCTTTGATTAGTTCTAACCATCTTCGCTGTCTCATGTTCAATTCTGGTTGCGTGAAAATGTACTTGAGACTCTTACGATCGGTGAAAATATTGCACACATTACCAAGTAAATAGTGTCTCCAAATCTTTAAGGCATGCACTACGGCGGCAAGCTCAAGATCATGTGTCGGATAATTGATTTCATGTTTTCTCAACTGACGGAAGACATAAGCAATGACTCTTCCTTCTTGCATCAGAACACAACCTAATCCTGTTTTTGATGTGTCGCAGAACACATCAAAAGGTTTCTCGATGTCTGGCTGTGCAAGAACTGGAGCAGTGGTCAACAGTTTCCGCAAGGTGTGGAAAGCTGTCTCACACTCCTCTGTCCACACAAACTTGTGATCTTTCTGTAACAGACTTGTCATCGGCTTGGCAATCTTCGAGAAGTTTGGGATAAAGCGGCGATAGTAACCAGCTAACCCTAGGAAACTCCTGACTTCGGACACTGTGGTTGGAGTTTTCCAGTCCATAACCTCTTGTACTTTGCTTGGATCTACAGAAACTCCATTCTCAGATAGAATATGACCAAGGAAAGGAACTTTCTTCAACCAAAATTCACATTTGCTGAACTTAGCATACAACTTATGATCTCTCAGTCTGGTCAAGACAATTCTCAGATGCTCTTCATGATCTCTCTCATTCTCAGAGTATACTAGAATGTCATCAATGAAGACAACTACAAACTTGTCCAACTCTGGCATGAAAACCGTATTCATCAGATACATAAAATATGCAGGAGCATTTGTTAAGCCAAAAGACATAACAAGATACTCGTACAACCCGTATCTGGTAG
The DNA here is from genome assembly GCA_022457205.1 of Saccharum spontaneum. Taxonomy (NCBI): domain Eukaryota; kingdom Viridiplantae; phylum Streptophyta; class Magnoliopsida; order Poales; family Poaceae; genus Saccharum; species Saccharum spontaneum. The sequence continues at coordinate 48,464,927 of CM039608.1, forward strand.
AAAAGGCGGTTTTCGGAACATCTTGCGGCCTAATCTTTATCTGATGATACCCTGACCTAAGGTCTATCTTGGAGAACACTCTAGCTTTAGCCAACTGATCAAACAAAACATCGATATGAGGCAAAGGATATTTATTCTTGATAGTCACAGCATTAAGAGGTCGATAATCTCCACACATCCTTAGAGTACCCTCTTTCTTTTTCTTCACGAACAAGGCAGGACATCCCCATTCAGACTTACTCAGTCGGATAAACCCCTTCTTTAATAATTCTTCTAGTTGCTTCTTTAGCTCAACTAACTCATCCGGAGGCATCCGATAGGGTCTCCTCGAAATAGGAGCTGTCCCGGGGATCAACTCGATTCCAAACTCAACATCTCTATCTGGAGGAAGGCCAGGTAACTCTTCTGGAAACACATCCGGGAACTCACACACTACCGGGATCTGGTGGATAGGAACAACTTCCATGGCACAGGTCACACTCACAAGGTCTGTTCTTTTAGGCAATGGTACCCGGAAAGTACCCTCTGCCTGGGGATCCTTAAGGGTAAGCATCCGACTGCTAGTATCTATGACTGCTCCCCAATTCTTCATCCAGTTCATTCCTATTATTACATCCAAAACTAGTCCAGGCATAACTACCAGGTTCACTCGAAACTTCCGACTACCTAACTCAAGGGTTGCCCCTCTAACCATCTTATTGGTTAACACATCAGCCCCTGCTGAACTTATGCGATAACCATAACTCAATTCTGTGCATAGTTGTTCATGCTTCCGTGCAAATGCTTGACTCATAAAAGAATGTGAAGATCTAGAATCAAATAGAACAACTGCAGGGTGATGGTTAACAAGAAACTTACCGGCAGTTACAGGCTCTCCCTCAGGAATCTCATCAACGGTGGTATGGTGTACACGAGCAGTGTAAGTCTGTTGCTTCTTTTTAGGCGAATAAGGGCAGAACTTTGAAAAGTGGCCTGGCTGACCACAATTGTAGCAGGGCCCCTTCACTGTACCAGCAGATCCTATAGCTCCCTTGGAGTTGCTCTGTTCTGCAGCTGCGGTGATCTTTGTTGGCGGCACGGCCATCTTGTACGGCTTCTGTGGTCCCTTGTAGTTCTGAGTTTTATGCTGTGGCGGCCTGAACCTTGCACCAGGTGCGGACGGACGATAAGAAGGATGATTTGCAGTGACAACTCTGGACTGTGATGGTCCTGACTCAAACACCCTCTTGCGATTCTTGGATGCAGTGTAGGCATTGTTGTTCTTTTCTTGTTTCAAGCAGTCACTGACAAAGTCATTGAATCTGGCGCGGGTATTGGTACCCACATGCTTCATCATCTTTGGACTTAACCCTCTCTTAAAACTAGCAATTCGCTTTGCATCGGTGTCGACCATGTCTGGGGCATAACGGCACAAATTGTTAAAGGCATGCAGATACTGTGTCACAGTCTTGGTACCCTGATTCAAGGCCAAGAACTCTCCGAGCTTCATCTCAACCAACCCTGGGGGAATATAAACTCCCCTAAACGCTTCAGTGAAATCTCTCTAAGTAATCTGGGCATTGGGAGGAAGGGTGGTGCGGTGATGCTTCCACCACAGTCCTGCCGGTCCCTGTAGCTGATGTGCAGCATACTCTGTTTTCAGAACTTCTGTCAGCCTCAACACACGGAACTTATCTTCCATAGTGTTGATCCATTCTTCAGCGTCGAGTGGCTCTGCTGCTTCCTTAAAAATAGGTGGCCTAGTATCCATGAAATCCTTGAAATTGCTGTACTGGTTCACCCCATGGCCACCACCTTGATTATTACCTCTCTGAACATTTTCAGCGATGGTACGCAGAAAATCTTCCATATTCCTCTGTGATTGCTCGGCATTGCGCTGACTTCCAAGGAACTGCGCGAAGAATACCTCTGCGGTGAGTGGTGGAGGAAGGGGCAATTGTGGTTCTGGCTGTGGCTCCTAGTGGTTGACGTTGTTTGCACCACCCCCACCAGCCCCTGCACCGTTGCCACCAGTTTCAGCGGCCTCATACGTGGCACGGCGAGTGTTTGCCATCTGCATATTTCAGCAACAAGTAATAATTGAGCGAAGTTGTAGTAATTGTATTCGAATGAACAATCATGCCATACTGAATTCATTGGAGAGAACAAGTCATACAATAAAACAGAGGCACAATAATCACATTCCAATTAAAACAACATCACTAATTAAGTTACTTCGAATGCAACATCACATCCAACACAACCACGTTGCTAGCATACACACACTAGACTTTTATGCGTTCGGGCATCGCATACACAACCCAATTCCAAAAGATCTCCAGTCTCAAGATCGAACAGGATACAACACGATACATGAAAACCAAAAGAAGGCCATCGCGACAAAGCCTAGCTACTAACGCAGGACACTATCCTACTCTTCGGGGCTGTCGTCGAGGTCGGAGGCATCACCACCGCTACCTTCAACAGCAGCGTCGTCGTCGACGTCCATCTGGGCAGCGTCCGGAGGAGCATACGGGCCCATCCCGTTGTAGAGGGCATGAAACTCTTCATGCAAGTTGGCATTGTACTCTTCTAGCTCCTCAACCCTCTGCCTCAGAAGGTCCCTCTCGTTCCAGGCTTCATTCCTTTCCTGCACTAGCTGTCCCATCATGCGGTCTGCATTTCTGTTGGCCTGAGTCAACGTCTGCACCCGCTGCATGGCACTCTCACCTCTCTCGAGAGCCCGGTCCCGCTGCAAGCTCATGTCGGCCAACTGCTCCTGCAAACTAGCTATAGCACGTGCTTGCTTCTTCTTCTGCTTCCTTGCTTCAAGTCGGTCATCACCACGCAGGCCAGTCAAAGTCCGATAGGTATGCTCAAGACCCTGGTATGCTCTGATGGCTGCATACATGGCACTCATGGCGTGGTTGTCGCTAGCCCGTCCTTCACTGGGGCCTCTAACCAGGGCACTTCCTTGCGGTTGCACCCAAATGGCATCGCGAGGATCATCTCTCAGAAAAGTACCGGCCAAAGCTACTGCCAACTCATTGGGAAACTTGCTCATTATGTCTCGGATGACGCGAAAGGCTGCGCCCTCTGCACCCTCAACAGGAGTGCGTCCTTCAAACTCCAAATGCCAACCATCCCATTCTGGCGCATCACCAAGAGCAGGGACGGTGATTTCCACTACTGCAAGTCCATCCTCAGCTAGCTGGCTCTCGCTCCAAGAGTACACCGGCTCTTGACCCTCTGGGTACCCCACATCATGGAGCACTCTCCAAAGCAAGGTGGGCATGCCAAACTCGCTTAGAAAAGTGTCCGTGCTGCGGCGCTCCCGCGGGGCCATCTGACGACGGGGTGCTCTTCCGCCAGTGGACTTACGGGCAGTCTGCTTCGTGCGGGCCATCTGTAGCACAAGTTTTAATTACCCGGTGAGAACATATTTTAAGTTGATGTCACTTTTATCAAAATGGGATAATCCTTTTATAAGGGGAGGAATGCATGTCATGAATGAAATGCACAGGCAACATGATGCATGCACGGGTCTTACGTTCTCACAAACTTAGAAAATAAGAGCATCTAACGATGAATTTGGTGGCATACAAACGATCTCTCATATACGTAACTAATTCGTTCTACACGGAAACACTGTTATGTACCTGTAGAAAATTCATTTAAGCCCATTCCCCATGAATGCATTAAAGCAGTAAATCTACCTACACGCTCTACACGAATCCCTAGATGCGTGTACAACGGTAGTATCTACCCAAACACATTGTCCTATTGACGGCATCGCCTCAACGGACGGAACACTCACACATGCGATACTTTCATAAAAACATGTGTAGAACATGTAATTATTCTAGTATCATATAAGCACTCTCCCTAGATCGGCGGTGTATCCGATCATGCTCTCACAGCTTCCACTTACCAAAGCGTAGAGGTAACTGATCCATACATTACCACTCAATTAAGTGGCACTCATACAATAGCACGCCGTATGAGCAACGAAAAGAGAAATATGGTGCAAGAACCTCAAGTTAGTACTTAGATAGCCACCTAGAGTCCTTAACTGGGCATACAGGATATGACCACTGGCACACTTTTAGTTTGAGAATCACACTTTTGAAACAGAATTTTGTTTTAAATACACTTATGAACAGTAATCACGCTAACCATGCTCCGATGCCAGCTGTAACAGAACCACCCAATTATACGAGATTAAGTAGGAAAATCATCCAACGGGAGGACAATTTAACAAATGTAAGCCCGTATAACCCGGTAGTCCGTTAAATCTCGACGGATTTCAAACCATTTTACATAACAGCCAAGATCGTACTAAGTTTAGCGGTCACCGTCATAAGTTACATAAAAGTTCGCGGCACAAAATACATCAGAGTTTAAACATAGTTATTACAAACCAGGTTCGAATAAAAGTAGCGGAAGCAGTAGTTCAAATCACGCACACACACAACGTTTTGAAATAAAGTGCCAGCTTGTGATCATCTCCAGCAAAAGCATCAGACGAGAAGTAGTGAATGACCATTGCCCATGGTCCTAAGCTTCGCCCATCGCAGGATAGAGGCAGTTGATACAATAGCCGTAATACATCTGCCCATCTGCAACAAGTGGGAACAAAGCCCTGAGTACGAGAAGGTACTCAGCTAGACTTACCCGACAGAACCAAAGTAAAATGACACCAAGGATCATGATAGGCTTTCTGGTGGGGTAGCTGACTCATTTGCAAGAAAAGCATTTTTAACTTAGCAGTTCTTTTACAAAAACATGCAGTGTTTTAATCTTTATTACCCTGTCAACTATGTTTGCACTTATGCTAGAGTAACAATGTAATTAAGCAAGTAAGGATTACCATTGATCATTAACAATAACTACCATGTCATCTTCCACATAACTGTCCAAGTGTTTCATCAATATTACTACGATGAAGTAGCTCAAGTCAAGTGTTCACTATCCAGTGAACGATGGCGATTCGAATCGATTATTAACCAGCTAGTAATTTATTCCTCACACAAACCTCACTCACCCGCTAAAGTGAGGTATTGGTCACCGAGTCAACCATTCAGGTAAAGTCGCGAGCTTGCCAGGAACCACATGTACCCGGGGGCCGCCCGATTGCTCTTTGGCCTTATCATCGCGCCCCCGTTTCCTGCCACTACTGCTCCGGTACAGTGCGTTGCGGGCAATCCACTCGGCCCGAATAATCTCCCGGCTTCACGGTCGAAAGGTACTTTATTCGGCCAGCTAAATGTGAGGCATGCGTTCAACATGACTCGAGGCCCAACAACGGTCGGTCCTTAATCGACACAGACGGAAAACACTACAGTCCGAAACCCTGCAAGCTTCCGTTCGGTCTCAGATTCATTTCGACACTTAGTTATTCTCATATGACATACTTCCACATAAATCCAGGTAATCCCCTATAGCTCGCGGATGACAGGCAATCACCCGACTTCTACCGGTCTAAGCAAACTAAGCAATTATTGACCGCGGACACTAGGGTAACAAGGATCGGGTAAAGCAAGGTGAAACAAGGTATAATGCAGCAACGTTTGCAAACAACTCCTAAACGTAATGCATCAAATTAAGTAAAGTTAATAATAAATTATTTGCAAACCGGGAGAGAAATGCTCCGGGGCTTGCCTCTCTCAAAAGAGCTCGGACGGTGGTCGGGGCACTCCGGAAGATCTTCACCGACCTCCTCTTCGGCTTCGGTCGCTTCCTGCTCTTGCACCTCGAGCTGCTCTTCCGGGTCCTCGGGAACTGTTACCGGGGTCACTTCCTGCGATCCTGTATGATGCAGCGGGTCCTCGGGAACTGTTACCGAGGTCACTTCCTGCGATCCTGTATGATGCAGAAGTATAAGTGCTCATGCCTAGGTGCATTGCAGGGATGACATGAGATGATGATGATGAATGAATGAGATGTAAACGAGCACGTTACTTTATTTGGATTACGTGGAACTTACGACTCTTCTACAAGGTAGTCTACGTCATCCAAGAACATGTACTCGAAAACTACCATCACTATTCTCTACCATGCAAAGGCACTTTGACACTCAAGATGCTTCAAAGATAAACCAAAGTATAGTTTACTAACTAATCTTGCATTAAAGATGGGATGTAAACCCTAATTAGCCCTATGCTTGAACAGCAACACAAAGTTTAGTAGCACAGAAAAATCTTAGAAAATTACAGTGGATTACTAATATCAATACTAGCCTGCCACAAGATTTTCATTGCAATTGGATTTCTAGAATTGTCTATACAAAAATAACAAGCTAAGGCCTAAAAATGAATATGAAAATACTTTGCATTATGAAAAGCATCAAACAACAGATTTAGAAATTTTCCTACTTTCTACACAGTAAACAAACACTGTAGAAAAATTATTACTTGCATGTTTTATTCAAATTTATTTAATTAACAAAAATAACAAATATTAGTTATAGAAAGTAATTTGAACTACACCTACACATTTTTCTACAGAACAGACATGACATAAAATTTTCCTAGCAAGTACATGGCACAAAAAGATTAGCAAACTTGGAATCACATTTTTCTGATTTTTCTATGATTTATTAAGCATTTATCAAGAAAACAGCCATTTTAATAGTTAAATAAAAACTCTACAGAAAAGTATCTCAAATTTGACATGCAATATTTTTATATCATAGATCTGGTTCCAATGAATCTATAGAAATTTATTTCATAATTTTTGGAGCTGAAATGACTACAAAAACATTTTCCAAAGTATTTTTCATCAAGAATAATAAAAGAAAATAGAAATTGATTTTTCAATATCGGTACTGGGCCGGCCCGGGGAGACAACCGGCCCATGGCCGTTCTCGGCCTGGCTTGCGCTCGCGGGGGAAACGGATGAGCCGGCCCACTCGGGGCGCGGCCCACAGGGCGTAGCCCGGTCCAGTGAGACCGAAGGGGGGGAAAGGAGGACAGGGCGTCCTCGCCGGCGTCCGTGACCTCGACGTCGCGGCGGTGGCCGACGGCCAACGGTCAGCTCCGGCCAAGCCGAGACCAGCGATTTCGCGCACGACGTTCGCAAGGGAGTGGCGAACCCGAGAGGAAGGCTTGGGAAGAGGGAGATGGAGCACGGGCTCGGCGGCACCGACGCGGTGGCGCGGCGGGGGCGGCGAAATGGAGCCCTACCGGAGCAAATGAGGAGATGGCGACGCCCGTTCGGAGGAGAGGAGAATGGGGCGGAGCCTTGTGCACGACCAATCGGACGGTGGAGGTCCACCGGTGCCGGAACACGGCGGTGAAGGTGGAGGCGCGCGGTGGGGACCGGCGTTCCGCTCGGTTTCTCCAGAGGGAGGGAGAAGGGGAGCGAATGAGGCGCGAGTGGGAGGGAGACCAGGTGCTCGTGCCGATTTGAAGTGGAGCGTGAGCGTGGGGTCCACGGCGGCCACGCGGTGGCGTCGCCGGCATGCGGCTGCCACGCGGCGGGCGACTTCTGCCGGGGCGACAGCGTGCGCGCGCGCGAGCGGGAAGAAGGAAGGGGGAGGCTGGCTGGGCCGGGCCGAGGCGGAGGCGGACACGAGCGCGCGCGGGAGTGGCGCGGGCCGTTTCGGCCAGCGGGCCAAAACCGAGGCGGCGGCCTGCTAAGTCGGTTTTGATTTTTTTCAAATTTCTCATTTCAAATCAAATTCAAACACAGATTTCAAACCCCATTTTGAACAAGAAAAAGACCTTTTCTGGAATTGACCCAAAAATAAAAGTTGCTTAGAATTTAATTCTCTACAACTTTGATTAAGGGGCCAACTAAAAATTCTCAACAGATTTTGAATTGGAGAATAAAAGCTAAAATAGGGAGTATTTTTGAATATTTTCAAATAATATTTTTGAAACAAGTTTTTGACAAAACTTTGAGTCATTTAGTTGCTCCAAAAATTTGAACTATAATTCTAAGTGATATAAAATTTGTAGTTGCACAATTTTGATGAAAGGTGAGTAGCACATTAATATATTACATCACAAATACCATTTTCTAAGTTTTTATTCCACTCAAGTTATAATATTACCATGCATGCTTATGATGATATGAAATGTCATGCTTATGATTGTCATGCAAATGCTTGCGTAACACCGGAGTGTTACAGCCCTCTCCCCTTATAAAAATCTCATCCCGAGATTTGGGTTACGAACCATTTATTATAAAAATCTTCGTATGCTTTTTGTAGGTATTCACCCGTTTCCCAAGATGCATCCCCTTCATCATGATGACTCCATTGTATCTTATACGTTTTCACCACACTATTTCGAGTAGCCCTCTCCTTGGAATCCAAGACACGAATTGGCTGTTCACGATACACCAGATTTGACTTAAGTTTTATGCCTCGAGGTTCAATTCTTTCCTCTGGAACGCGCAAACACTTCTTAAGATGTGATACGTGAAAAACTAGGAATATAGCACTCATTGCTTCCGGTAATTCCAATTTGTAAGCCACTGGACCCTTTCTTTCCAAGATTTTGTAAGGTCCTACAAATCTGGCGGCAAGCTTTCTGCGTATTCCAAACCGCTTCTTTTTCATTCGCGTGACTTTTAGATAAACATAGTCACCAACTTCGAACACAATCGGTCTCCTTCTCTTATCCGCGTAACTTTTCTGACGTGACTGAGCTGCTCTCATATTTTGCTGGATGATATGAACTTTCTTTTCGGCTTCTTCCACAAAGTCAATACCATAATACCTTCTTTCTCCTGGCTCAATCCAGTTTAAAGGTGTTCTACACTTTCGGCCATACAGAGCCTCAAAAGGTGACATCTTGATACTTTCTTGATAGCTATTATTGTATACGAACTCTGCTAAGGGTAACCATGACTCCCATGAACCTCTAGAAGACAACACACAAGCTCTTAGCATATCTTCTAAAATAGCATTAACTCTTTCAGTCTGACCATCTGTTTGAGGATGATAGGCAGTGCTGCGAATCAGACTAGTCCCCAAACCTTTGTGCAAATGCTCCCAAAAGTGAGCAGTGAACTGTGATCCCCTGTCAGACACTATAGTCTTTGGTACGCCATGCAATCTCACAATCTCCGCAATATACTTCTCGGCATATTGAGGTGGTCTATACTCTGTCTTGACAGGCAAAAAGTGGGCTGTCTTAGTAAGACGATCCACAATTACCCAAATCGAATCGTGGCCTTTTCTGAGTAGTGGGCAAACCCGTGATGAAATCCATACTTATATCATCCCACTTCCAACTAGGTACTGACAAAGGTTGTAGCAATCCGGCAGGTTTCATGTGAATCGCTTTCACTCTACAACATGTGTCACATCTGGCTACATAAGCTGCAATTTCCTTCTTCATCTTTGTCCACCAATAACGAGGTCTTAGCTCTTGATACATTTTACTACTGCCAGGATGAATGGACAACTTAGAGAGATAAGCTTCATCCATAATTTTATTCTTAAGCTCTCTATCCTTTGGAACAACAAGACGGTTGTCGAACCACAACACATCCTGTTCATCCACTCTGAAGTGTTTCGAGGGTTCTTCTTTGATTTTCTTTTTGATGTGGAATATCCCTTTGTCTGCTTTCTGACCTTCTATTATCTTACTCTCCAAGGAGCAACTAATCTGAATACTATGTAACACGGCAGGGTGCATTAGATTAAAACCATCTTCGAGTAAGGGTTGCATATTCAGACAATGTGACTTTCTACTCAAAGCATCAGCTACCACATTGGCTTTCCCAGGATGATACTGTACATTCAAGCTGTAATCTTTGATTAGTTCTAACCATCTTCGCTGTCTCATGTTCAATTCTGGTTGCGTGAAAATGTACTTGAGACTCTTATGATCGGTGAAAATATTGAACACATTACCAAGTAAATAGTGTCTCCAAATCTTTAAGGCATGCACTACGGCGGCAAGCTCAAGATCATGTGTTGGATAATTGATTTCATGTTTTCTCAACTGACGGGAGGCATAAGCAATGACTCTTCCTTCTTGCATCAGAACACAACCTAATCCTGTTTTTTATGCGTCGCAGAACACATCAAAAGGTTTCTCGATGTCTGGCTGTGCAAGAACTGGAGGAGTGGTCAACAGTTTCCGCAAGGTGTGGAAAGCTGTCTCACACTCCTCTGTCCACACAAACTTGTGATCTTTCTGTAACAGACTTGTCATCCTCTTGGCAATCTTCGAGAAGTTTGGGATAAAGCGACGATAGTAACCAGCTAACCCTAGGAAACTCCTGACTTCGGACACTGTGGTTGGAGTTTTCCAGTCCATAACCTCTTATACTTTGCTCGGATCTACAGAAACTCCATTCTCAGATAGAATATGACCAAGGAAAGGAACTTTCTTCAACCAAAATTCACATTTGCTGAACTTAGCATACAACTTATGATCTCTCAGTCTGGTCAAGATAATTCTCAGATGCTCTTCATGATCTCTCTCATTCTCAGAGTATACTAGAATGTCATCAATGAAGACAACTACAAACTTGTCCAACTCTGGCATGAAAACCGTATTCATCAGATACATAAAATATGCAGGAGCATTTGTTAAGCCAAAAGATATAACAAGATACTCGTACAACCCGTATCTGGTAGAAAAGGCGGTTTTCGGAACATCTTGCGGCCTAATCTTTATCTGATGATACCCTGACCTTAGGTCTATCTTGGAGAACACTCTAGCTTTAGCCAACTGATCAAACAAAATGTCGATATGAGGCAAAGGATATTTATTCTTGATAGTCACAGCATTAAGAGGTCGATAATCCACACACATCCTTAGAGTACCCTCTTTCTTTTTCTTCATGAACAAGGCAGGACATCCCCATTCAGACTTACTTGGTCGGATAAACCCCTTCTTTAATAATTCTTCCAGTTGCTTCTTTAGCTTAGCTAACTCATCCGGAGGCATCCGATAGGGTCTCCTCGGAATAGGAGCTGTCCCGGGGATCAACTCGATTCCAAACTCAACATCTCTATCTGGAGGAAGGCTAGGTAACTCTTCTGGAAACACATCCAGGAACTCACACACTACCGGGATCTGGTGGATAGGAACAACTTCCATGGCACAGGTCACACTCACAAGGTCTGTTCTTTTAGGCAATGGTACCCGGAAAGTACCCTCTGCCTGGGGATCCTTAAGGGTAAGCATCCGACTTCTAGTATCTATGACTGCTCCCCAATTCTTCATCCAGTTCATTCCTATTATTACATCCAAAACTAGTCCAGGCATAACTACCAGGTTCACTCGAAACTTCCGACTACCTAACTCAAGGGTTGCCCCTCTAACCATCTTATTGGTTAATACATCAGCCCCTGCTGAACTTATGCGATAACCATAACTCAATTCTGTGCATAGTTGTTCATGCTTCCGTGCAAATGCTTGACTCATAAAAGAATGTGAAGATCCAGAATCAAATAGAACAACTGCAGGGTGATGGTTAACAAGAAACTTACCGGCAGTTACAGGCTCTCCCTCAGGAATCTCATCAACGGTGGTATGGTATACACGAGCAGTGTAAGTCTGTTGCTTCTTTTTAGGCGGATAAGGGCAGAACTTTGAAAAGTGGCCTGGCTGACCACAATTGTAGCAGGGCCCCTTCACTGTACCAGCAGATCCTATAGCTCCCTTGGAGTTGCTCTGTTCTGCAGCTGCGGTGATCTTTGTTGGCGGCACGGCCATCTTGTACGGCTTCTATGGTCCCTTGTAGTTCCGAGTTTTATGTTGTGGCGGCCTGAACCTTGCACCAGGTGCGGACGGACGATAAGAAGGACGATTTGTAGTGACAACTCTGGACTGTGATGGTCCTGACTCAAACACCCTCTTGTGATTCTTGGATGCAGTGTAGGCGTTGTTGTTCTTTTCTTGTTTCAAGCAGTCACTGACAAAGTCATTGAATCTGGCGCGGGTATTGGTACCCACATGCTTCATCATCTTCGGACTTAACCCTCTCTTGAAACTAGCAATTCTCTTCGCATCGGTGTCGACCATGTCTGGGGCATAACGGCACAAATTGTTAAAGGCATGCAGATACTGTGTCACAGTCTTGGTACCCTGATTCAAGGCCAAGAACTCTCCGAGCTTCATCTCAACCAACCCTGGGGGAATATAAACTACCCTAAACGCTTCAGTGAAATCTCTCTAAGTAATCTAGGCATTGGGAGGAAGGGTGGTGCGGTGATGCTTCCACCACATTCCTGCCGGTCCCTGTAGCTGATGTGCAGCATACTCTGTTTTCAGAACTTCTGTCAGCCTCAACACACGAAACTTATCTTCCATAGTGTTGATCCATTCTTCAGCGTCGAGTGGCTCTGCTGCTTCCTTAAAAATAGGTGGCCTAGTATCCATGAAATCCTTGAAATTGCTATACTGGTTCACCCCATGGCCACCACCTTGATTATTACCTCTCTGAACATTTTCAGCGATGGTACGCAGAAAATCTTCCATATTCCTCTGTGATTGCTCGGCATTGCGCTGACTTCCAAGGAACTGCGCGAAGAATACCTCTGCGGTGAGCGGTGGAGGAGGGGGCAATTGTGGTTATGGCTGTGGCTCCTGGTGGTTGACGTTGTTTGCACCACCCCCACCAGCCCCTGCACCGTTGCCACCAGTTTCAGCGGCCTCATACGTGGCACGGCGAGTGTTTGCCATCTACATATTTCAGCAACAAGTAATAATTGAGCGAAGTTGTAGTAATTGTATTCGAATGAACAATCATGCCATACTGAATTCATTGGAGAGAACAAGTCATACAATAAAACAGAGGCACAATAATCACATTCCAATTAAAACAACATCACTAATTAAGTTACTTCGAATGCAACATCACATCCAACACAACCACGTTGCTAGCATACACACACTAGACTTTTATGCGTTCGGGCATCGCATACACAACCCAATTCCAAAAGATCTCCAGTCTCAAGATCGAACAGGATACAACACGATACATGGAAACCAAAAGAAGGCCATCGCGACAAAGCCTAGCTACTAACGCAGGACACTATCCTACTCTTCGGGGCTGTCGTCGAGGTCGGAGGCATCACCACCGCTACCTTCAGCAGCAGCGTCGTCGTCGACGTCCATCTGGGCAGCGTCCGGAGGAGCATACGGGCCCATCCCGTTGTAGAGGGCATGAAACTCTTCATGCAAGTTGGCATTGTACTCTTCTAGCTCCTCAACCCTCTGCCTCAGAAGGTCCCTCTCGTTCCAGGCTTCATTCCTTTCCTGCACTAGCTGTCCCATCATGCGGTCTGCATTTCTGTTGGCCTGAGTCAACGTCTGCACCCGCTGCATGGCACTCTCACCTCTCTCGAGAGCCCGGTCCCGCTGCAAGCTCATGTCGGCCAACTGCTCCTACAAACTAGCTATAGCACGTGCTTGCTTCTTCTTCTGCTTCCTTGCTTCAAGTCGGTCATCACCACGTAGGCCAGTCAAAGTCCAAAAGGTATGCTCAAGACCCTGGTATGCTCTGATGGCTGCATACATGGCACTCATGGCGTGGTTGTCGCTAGCCCGTCCTTCACTGGGGCCTCTAACCAGGGAACTTCCTTGCGGTTGCACCCAAATGGCATCGCAAGGATCATCTCTCAGAAAAGTACCGGACAAAGCTGCTGCCAACTCATTAGGAAACCTGCTCATTATGTCTCGGATGACGCGAAAGGCTGTGCCCTCTGCACCCTCAACAGGAGTGCGTCCTTCAAACTCCAAATGCCAACCATCCCATTCTGGCGCATCACCAAGAGCAGGGACGGTGATTTCCACTACTACAAGTCCATCCTCAGCTAGCTGGCTCTCGCTCCAAGAGTACATCGGCTCTTGACCCTCTGGGTACCCCACATCATGGAGCACTCTCCAAAGCAAGGTGGGCATGCCAAACTCGCTTAGAAAAGTGTCCGTGCTGCGGCGCTCCCGCGGGGCCATCTGACGATAGGGTGCTCTTCCGCCAGTGGACTTACGGGCAGTCTGCTTCGTGCGGGCCATCTGTAGCACAAGTTTTAATTACCCGGTGAGAACATATTTTAAGTTGATGTCACTTTTATTAAAATGGGATAATCCTTTTATAAGGGGAGGAATGCATGTCATGAATGAAATGCACAGGCAACATGATGCATGCACGAGTCTTACGTTCTCACAAACTTAGAAAATAAGAGCATCTAACGATGAATTCGGTGGCATACAAACAATCTCTCATATACGTAACTAATTCGTTCTACATGGAAACGCTGTTATGTACCTGCAGAAAATTCATTTCAGCCCATTCCCCATGAATGCATGAAAGCAGTAAATCTACCTACACGCTCTACATGAATCCCCAGATGCGTGTACAACGGTAGTATCTACCCAAACACATCGTCCTATTGACGGCATCGCCTCAACGGACGGAATACCCACACATGCGATACTTTCATAAAAACATGTGTAGAACATGTAATTATTCTAGTATCATATAAGCACTCTCCCTAGATCGGCGGTGTATCCGATCATGCTCTCACAGCTTCCACTTACCAAAGCGTAGAGGTAACTGATCCATACATTACCACTCAATTAAGTGGCACTCATACAATAACACGCCGTATGAGCAACGAAAAGAGAAATATGGTGCAAGAACCCCAAGTTAGTACTTAGATAGCCACCTAGAGTCCTTAACTGGGCATATAGGATATGACCACTGGCACACTTTTAGTTTGAGAATCACACTTTTGAAACAGAATTTTGTTTTAAATACACTTATGAACAGTAATCACGCTAAACCATGCTCCGATGCCAGCTGTAACAGAACCGCCCAATTATACGAGATTAAGTAGGAAAATCATCCAACGGGAGGACAATTTAACAAACTTAAGCCCGTATAACCCGGTAGTCCATGAAATCTCGACGGATTTCAAACCATTTTACATAACAGCCAAGATTGTACTAAGTTTAGCGGTCACCGTCATAAGTTACATTAAAGTTCACGGCACAAAATACATCGGAGTTTAAACATAGTTATTACAAACCAGGTTCGAATAAAAGTAGCGGAAGCAGTAGTTCAAATCACGCACACACACAACGTTTTGAAATAAAGTGCCAGCTTGTGATCATCTCCAGCAAAAGCATCAGACGAGAAGTAGTGAATGACCATTGCCCATGGTCCTAAGCTTCGCCCATCGCAGGATAGAGGCAGTTGATACAGTAGCCGTAATACATCTGCCCATCTGCAACAAGTGGGAACAAAGCCCTGAGTACGAGAAGGTACTCAGCTAGACTTACCCGACAGAACCAAAGTAAAATGACACCAAGGATCATGATAGGCTTTCTGGTGGGGTAGCTGACTCATTTGCAAGAAAAGCATTTTTAACTTAGCAGTTCTTTTACAAAAACATGCAATGTTTTAATCTTTATTACCCTGTCAACTATGTTTGCACTTATGCTAGAGTAACAATGTAATTAAGCAAGTAAGGATTACCATTGATCATTAACAATAACTACCATGTCATCTTCCACATAACTGTCCAAGTGTTTCATCAATATTACTACGATGAAGTAGCTCAAGTCAAGTGTTCACTATCCAGTGAACGATGGCGATTCGAATCGATTATTAACCAGCTGGTAATTTATTCCTCACACAAACCTCACTCACCCACTAAAGTGAGGTATTGGTCACCGAGTCAACCATTCAGGTAA
This sequence comes from Saccharum spontaneum, assembly GCA_022457205.1. Taxonomy (NCBI): domain Eukaryota; kingdom Viridiplantae; phylum Streptophyta; class Magnoliopsida; order Poales; family Poaceae; genus Saccharum; species Saccharum spontaneum. The sequence continues at coordinate 48,480,574 of CM039608.1, forward strand.
AGTCACGAGCTTGCCAGGAACCACATGTACCCGGGGGCCGCCCGACTGCTCTTTGGCCTTATCATCGCGCCCCCATTTCCTGCCACTACTGCTCTGGTACAGTGCGTTGCGGGCAATCCACTCGGCCCGAATAATCTCCCGGCTTCGCGGTCGAAAGGTACTTTATTCGGCCAGCTAAATGTGAGGCATGCATTCAACATGACTCGAGGCCCAACAACGGTCGGTCCTTAATCGACACAGACGGAAAACACTACAGTCTGAAACCCTGCAAGCTTTCGTCCGGTCTCAGATTCATTTCGACACTTAGTTATTCTCATATGACATACTTCCACATAAATCCAGGTAATCCCCTATAGCTCGCGGATGACAGGCAATCAGCCGACTTCTACCGGTCTAAGCAAACTAAGCAATTATTGACCGCGGACACCAGGGTAACAAGGATCAGGTAAAGCAAGGTGAAACAAGGTATAATGCAGCAACATTTGCAAACAACTCCTAAATGTAATGCATCAAATTAAGTAAAGTTAATAATAAATTATTTGCAAACCAGGAGAGAAATGCTCCGGGGCTTGCCTCTCTCAAAAGAGCTCGGACGGTGGTCAGGGCACTCCGGAAGATCTTCACCGACCTCCTCTTCGGCTTCGGTCGCTTCCTGCTCTTGCACCTCGAGCTGCTCTTCCGGGTCCTCGGGAACTGTTACCGAGGTCACTTCCTGCGATCCTGTATGATGCAGAAGTATAAGTGCTCATGCCTAGGTGCATTGCAGGGATGACATGAGATGATGATGATGAATGAATGAGATGTAAACGAGCACGTTACTTTATTTGGATTACGTGGAACTTACGACTCTTCTACAAGGTAGTCTACGTCATCCAAGAACATGTACTCGAAAACTACCATCACTATTCTCTACCATGCAAAGGCACTTTGACACTCAAGATGCTTCAAAGATACACCAAAGTATAGTTTACTAACTAATCTTGCATTAAAGATGGGATGTAAACCCTAATTAGCCCTATGCTTGAACAGCAACACAAAGTTTAGTAGCACAGAAAAATCTTAGAAAATTACAGTGGATTACTAATATCAATACTAGCCTGCCACAAGATTTTCATTGCAATTGGATTTCTAGAATTGTCTATACAAAAATAACAAGCTAAGGCCTAAAAATGAATATGAAAATACTTTGCATTATGAAAAGTATCAAACAACAGATTTAGAAATTTTCCTACTTTCTACACGGTAAACAAACACTGTAGAAAAATTATTACTTGCATGTTTTATTCAAATTTATTTAATTAACAAAAATAACAAATATTAGTGATAGAAAGCAATTTGAACTACACCTACACATTTTTCTACAGAACAGACATGATATAAAATTTTCCTAGCAAGTACATGGCACAAAAAGATTAGCAAACTTGGAATCACATTTTTCTGATTTTTCTATGATTTATTAAGCATTTATCAAGAAAACAGCCATTTCAATAGTTAAATAAAAACTCTACAGAAAAGTATCTCAAATTTGACATGCAATATTTTTATATCATAGATCTGGTTCCAATGAATCTATAGGAAATTTATTTCACAATTTTTGGAGCTGAAATGACTACAAAAACATTTTCCAAAGTATTTTTCATCAAGAATAATAAAAGAAAATAGAAATTGATTTTTCAATATCGGTACTGGGCCGGCCCGGGGAGACAACCGGCCCATGGCCGTTCTCGGCCTGACTTGCGCGCACGGGTGAAACGGACGAGCTGGCCCGCTCGGGGCGCGGCCCACAGGGCGTAGCTCGGTCCAGTGAGACCGAAGGGGGGGGGGAAGGAGGACAGGGCGTCCTCGCCGGCGTCCGTGACCTCGACGGCCAACGGTCAGCTCCGGCCAAGCCGAGACCAGTGATTTCGCGCATGACGTTCGCAAGGGAGTGGCGAACCCGAGAGGGAGGCTTGGGAAGAGGGAGACGGAGCGAGCGAGGCGGTGGGCGGAGCACGGGCTCGGCGGCACTGACGCGGTGGCGCGGCGGGGGCGGCGAAATGGAGCCCTATCGGAGCAAATGAGGAGATGGCGACGCCCGTTCGGAGGAGAGGAGAATGGGGCGGAGCCTTGTGCACGACCAATCGGACGGTGGAGGTCCACCGGTGCCGGAACACGGCGGTGAAGGTGGAGGCGCGCTGTGGCGAGCGGAGTTCCGCTCGGTTTCTCCGGAGGGAGGGAGAAGGGGAGCGAATGAGGCGCGAGTGGGAGGGAGACCAGGTGCTCGTGCCGATTTGAAGCGGAGCATGAGCGCGGGGTCCACGGCGGCCACGCGGTGGCATCGCCGGCATGCGGCCGCCACGCGGCGGGCGACTTCTGCCGGGGCGACAGCGTGCGCGCGCGCGAGCGGGAAGAAGGAAGGGGGAGGCTGGCTGGGCCGGGCCGAGGCGGAGGCGGACGCGGGCGCGCGCGGGAGTGGCGCGGGCCGTTTCGGCCAGTGGGCCGAAACCGAGGCGGCGGCCTGCTAAGTCGGTTTTGATTTTTTTCAAATTTCTCATTTCAAATCAAATTCAAACACAGATTTCAAACCCCATTTTGAACAAGAAAAAGACCTTTTCTAGAATTGACCCAAAAATAAAAGTTGCTTAGAATTTAATTCTCTACAACTTTGATTAAGGGGCCAACTAAAAATTCTCAACATATTTTGAATTGGAGAATAAAAGCTAAAATAGGGAGTATTTTTGAATATTTTCAAATAATATTTTTGAAACAAGTTTTTGACAAAACTTTGAGTCATTTAGTTGCTCCAAAAATTTGAACTATAATTCTAAGTGATATAAAATTTGTAGTTGCACAATTTTGATGAAAGGTGAGTAGCACATTAATATATTACATCACAAATACCATTTTCCAAGTTTTTATTCCACTCAAGTTATAATATTACCATGCATGCTTATGATGATATGAAATGTCATGCTTATGATTGTCATGCAAATACTTGCGTAACACCGGAGTGTTACAGTATTGTGTGGAGATTGTCTAGTAGCTCTAGAGGAGGAATTGTAAGAGGCTCTTGTGCTCATCTCCGTCAGAGGAAGGTGAAGAGCAACTAACTCCAGTGGATTAGAGGCTTGTGGAGTGCCTTGTGATCATTCCAGCTCATAGACAAGCGCTCACATCGGAGTGTACCTTGTTGGGTAGTTTTAGCTTGTGGAGGAGCGGTGATCCTTGGACTTGCCTCAAGGTGGAGTAGGTGACTGGCAGGTCACCGAACCACGAGAAAACATTGTGTGTCTCCCACCATTGTGGTTTGATCAATCCTTCGAGATCTTTACATTCAAGCATTTACATTCATAGAGATATACATGCTTGCTTGTCACCATAGGATGCAAACCTCAACCTAGGATTTGTTTGTGAACTAAGGATTCAGGGTGTAGTCATAGCTTGGCCACTAGTTTAAATTCGGCATTGTTTTTGGCTAGGTTTCACAATTAGCTTTATAAATCAATATTCACCCTCCCTCTAGTCGGCCTCCTTGATCCTACACTTTGCGTGCCCTTCACCTTCGCTTAGTACCTTGAAACCCTTTCCTTACTATCTCTTCACTCTATCAAGCCATCAAGTTACGTACATCTTATGTTGAATCAACTTTAAGCATACATTAACAACCATTTCATTTGCATTGTTATCTTTTGTAGCTTGATTTGAACTAGCAAGCTTCATGAGTGAGATTGTCCCATATGCAATCATTTATGTCTCATCTTCACTTGACACGCATGTTTGCCAACTCATCAGTTATATGAAACCCAATTTCCATATTGCATAATATGACCAAGCTTCATATGAGAGACCATAGATAACCAACAAACTATGTCTCTTTTATCATTTTCTCCACATGCTTGTCGTTTATGCATGTCATCAATATGCCTTGGACTAATTAATCATTTATATGTCACTTGCTTCATTTGAGCCCAATCACAATAAATTATACTACAGACTAAAGACCTACAAATATCATGAAATAATTAGTCCCTTAATCATGTTGTGATTCAATCTATCAAAACCCACTTAATAAGGCCTAGATGCACTTTCATTTCAACTCAAAAGTGATTCCATACAAGGAAACAGTCCAGGCACCAAGAAAAGGCACACACACTGGATAATCTAGGTAGAGTCTGGCCAGAGAGTTTGTGTGAAGAGACTATGCAAATATAGTCAGTGGGTGGTTTGACCAGTAGCAAGGGAGAACACCGAACTATCAACAGAGACAAGGGTTTGGTGGCTTTACAAAAATGAACTGATTGGACGCCGGCCAAATAAAGTAGTGAGCACCGGACAAAGCTATCAAAGTTGTTGGCCATCGAAGGTGACCTTGCAAGAGTGATCAAAGAACAATCTAATGGTAAGGAAAATATGATCACTGGTGAAGTCAGTTAGCCTTGGAGGTGTTAGAACTAGCCATTTGAAGTGCATTGTGCAAACAAGCACGGTGGGGTTATATGGATTATTCGATCTGTGTGTTTGGCAAATGTTTCGTTGGAGCACTTTTGGCATTGGTTGCCAACAGCTCTTTCCTAAGTTTGGGGCTATATATACCCCTTGGCCGGCCATTATTTAGATGTTGTTGAAGTATGAGGAAGCTATAGTTCAGTTGGGGCTCAAATATTTGTGCTCAAGCCACTGTATGCGCTTAAGAGAAGATTAGGTGATTAGCCAAAAGTGCTTATGCTTTTTAGAGACCGCTTTAGAGCTTGCTCTTTGTCACGCCCGGTTTTCCAAAGAAGACCAAGTACTTGTTATATGTGTGCCCACGAAGTCCACACATACAACAACAAAATAGAGATATCGAAACAATGTTTATATAAAGCGGAATACTAACTATATTAACACTTACAACTAACAGAGTATCGCAGAACGGTGGCTAAGCTTCTGCTCGGGCTCCATTCTTCTCAGGGATGGCTGACTAGGGGCTCCGTATGCCTAGCACTTCGAAAAGATTTCTGAAAACTCCACTACACTTTCATCCTTCTTCTAAGCAGCACCTCACTACACACTGGAGTGTGGGAAATTAGCAAGGGTGAGCACATGTCGTACTCAACAAATATAACATGGGGTTCATGAGGCTCAAAAAGGATAGACACTGGTTTACTGTATTTAGCTTTTAATTATCACAGTTTTATCATATGAGTAGCATCACGTTTCATTTATCCCACAATAAACATACGATTAATGTAAAGATGAATAATGAATAGCAAAAACACATTTGTAGTCATTAGTGATCATCTATTCTGTAAGGGTCCAAGGCCACTCGTGACCGTGAGCATGGCTGTTATAATAGTTTTACACTCTGCAGAGGTTGTATACTTTCACTGTGAGTTGTGATTTACCCTTTCGCCCGAGGTGATCAGCCTCTTGACCCACTACCAAGGAAGGTCGGCAGGGTTCACTATGAAGTCTTTCAAAGGTTCGTCTAACAAGTTGGGGGCATTAAATTCACTCGGCAAACAGATGTAGAGACCCCTTTCCAAATGGCACAATGACGCACAGCATATACACATAAGGACAGAGGCCGCACTATACCCGATTCGTCAAGTCATTCTTACGACATGAAGGTTACCACTAACAAGCTAGAAAAGGTCATCATACTTGACTAAAGCCAGAGCCATATAGCTCTCACAGTTTTACTATAAGTCCCAGATGTTTGCTTACAGATGAGTCCTTATGGAGAGAAACTAGAGCACCAAGAAAAATAGCATCATGCTCTAGCCCTCTTTAAACAGTAATTAAAATGTCATCTTTTAGTGTTGTTGCATATTCCATTAATCCTATTACAAGATCATAGTTTTTGTTCAGCGCTAGCAAAAGCTACCCAATGCAAAATCCCATAGGTGACAAGGTATAGATAAAAAAACTAGGAAAATCCTTAATGACAATTCAATATAGACACATGCAATATGATTTTATGAGATTAAAGTGAATAGGACAGCAAGAAAATCCCATGTTATACTTGTCTTTTTCCCAGACTTAGCTACTCAAAAGCCTTCAACCTCTATCTCTGATCTTCAGCTTCTACTGTACTTGTCGGTCCTCACCTCATGATCTTCATTGCTAACGAAACACGCTTCCTCTACTCGCAGTAACCAAGCAGAACAAACAGGCAATAAACACAACTAAGAATAACACACCAAACAAAAGAAAAACTAGAAAAAAGTGCATTAATCGACACGACTTGATGCTAGCACAAGAACAACGGAGAACAGAGCTACCGTTAACCGGACATGACTATCGATAAGCTTGCAACATACTAAAAGAGAAAACTATAAGCTGGATTCATTTTAGTTAGTGAATTAAAGTGTTGGACTTTTTAGAGAAATATACTAAAGTGGATCTAACCAAATTATATTGAATTATAAAAGCTAACGTTATACCTTAGCCATATTTTATTTATAAATATATCATAGTATTTTAAGTCATTTAAATATTTATAGCTCAAAGAACATAAAACATGTGAGAGCAACTAATCGAAGCACCATAAGTTTTCGAGGTTGATCGCAAGCTATAATTGAAAATTCATTTATGTTGACATTAATTATATTAACATTTATTTATGAAAACATAAAACATGTAGAAGCACATAATTGAATCATTGTATGTTTCATGTTTCAACTAACCAACTTATAATTATCAGAAAAGAGACATTCAAGTTGATATTAATCAAGTTAGCATTTGTTTGTAAAAGACTGGATGTAAAACCATAAATTATTTTTAAATAGAAACTTGGTTGCATAAATATTAATTAATTTAATATTTAACTTATAAAATTTATAGACATGTGACATGTTAGACGTCATTGCTAACACATAGTTTTGTTCAGCATGATTTTAACTCAATAGAGTTAATCGTAGGTTGCTTTTAATTAGAAATGTATTAGCTAAATAAATATGAATTAAATTACATTTAAACTAATAAATTCAGAATTAGGTGACATGATATATGTTAGAACTATTGTGTAGAGCATGACGACGCGAATCTAACGCAAATTAAACCACTCGAAACGGAGCTCAAATGAATGAACGGCAGCTAAATTACGATTGCTGATGGCAATTCCGTAATTACCTCATCTACTACCTTTGTCCACCTTCGTGGTTGCAGATCGTGCCCTCCATGGCCTGCTGCTGTACGCGCGCAGGGGGAAGGCCTGGCCAGGGCTCGCCGGCCGGCCGTGCGCGGCGGTGGCGCGGTGGCACACTGGCCCCGCGACGGCCAAGGGCAGTGGCCTTTCCTAGTGCCCTGCTCGGCCTACATAGGGGCAGCAGCCATGGTGGCGACTGCCCTGCGCGGCAGAGGCACGGGATGGGGTGGCGCAGGGCCAAGGGAGAGGCGCCGAGGTGCGGGGTCCGCCGATGGGTTGCAGGGGCAGCGGCTCTAGGCCCTAAGCGAGGAGGAGCACGACCATGACCGGAGATGATGAACAGGAAGCCGTCCATGGTGCTCCTCGCCGTTAAAGAGAAGTGGAGGTTAGGGAATCGATCAAACGGACACAGATTCGCAAAACGAAAGAACTGCTGGTGAAGAGGACGACGAGACGAACGTCGGGGTGGAAGCAGAATTCGTCAGAGATGAGAAACGTGGCCGGAAAAGCTCGCCGAACGTTCGCCGGAAAAATTAGCCGAAAACGAGATGCAAAACTTTGGCGATAGATCTGTGGGGCTACGAGTGGCAGCTCGGGAAACGGTCCATACTTCCGGAATCAGCGCGTCGAGGACTACGCCGGCATATATATAGTTTTAGGGTTTGGAAACTTTTTAGAATTTCTTAATTTCGGGATTTATTTCCTGTTTAAAGATAATTTCAGGAAAACCCTGAAATCATATTTAAGCCACGAAAAATCACAGAAATTAGAGAAAATTCTGAGAAAATTTCACAAGGTATATATAAACGTGATGGATCAAAAGAAAGAGTTTGAAACTCAAGAAAAGATTATTGGGATGATCGGAGAAAAAGATAAAGCTCAAAGAAAAAGGAATTTAATTCCTGAAAAAGGTTGGCAAATTTCTTTGGAGTTTCTCCGGAGCGAAAGACATGTCGTCCTATCGTATTTTGAAACCATTTGCACTCACAAACACCAAAAGCAAGCATCACATCAACCAAAGCACATCAAATTAATTCTAAAATATTTGAAAAACACCATTTTCTACATCTAAACTTGTGGAAACTTAAACTAATATTGGAAAATTTTATATCAATATTGAAATCATTTATTTTACTTAATGTTTTCTATGCACAACCTAAAATCATAAATTTTGGGGTGTGACATCTTGGTTTAGACCGAGTGTTTAGTGAGGTTTGCATACCTCCTTGCTATCGGTGCTTGCACGCACCAAGTTTGTACACGTGGGGCTTTTAATCTTGTGAGATCACACCAACCGAGTTCTTGATGTGGCCACCGATGGTGTACGGGAACAAAGAGACTCTCAGTAGTTTGGCCAATAGCTCTCCATAGTGAAGACAACGGCGAGCGGGTCTGGGAGGGGTCACACGAAGATCCGCTTTCATGTGGGGAAGACCCATAGGCTATCCACGGAGTTACTCGACCACGGAGTTTGGCCTTTGTGAGGGCA